>MU874881.1:0-10456 GCA_036418205.1 Ostertagia ostertagi
TTTTTATGATCTCTAATTGTAGTACTAACGAGCCCCGCACGAGTGAATTTGATGATGAATGGTTAACAACTTACGAAGCAGTGACGGCGGTGCGAAGAAAACGCGTCCTGTCTTACACTTATACACTGCGTTTCATAAATATAGGTCCACCCTAAATTTTTTGCTATTCCAAAGTTGCTGTGCATTTTTGGAAAATGCCGCTATTACCAATAGTTTCCCCATAACGAAAAACCTTGATACTTGATTTCTGGAGAAATCTCGATTCAGAATTATTAAAATATCTTCCTTAGAACGTATTTTCACCGTTTCGCAAATATGACTACACATCACTTGTCGAGAGATTTTACTATAACGAAAAAACGTCACGAATTTTCAATAATGGGATGACCCCCCAATAATCATAAGGAACACAATAATACGTTTTGAAATGCTGGTAGCCAAATTAGCTATTACAGTAGGATCGAAATTCGTCTGGGCGCCGATGATCGACCTTTTCAGCTTTTCGGCTGTTCCATTTTGCTTTACTTTGCTGTGGAACTTTATAACAATTAAGGCCCAATGATTCTCTATTGGAATCTAATTCAGATAACATGGTGGCCACCAGATAACTGCCACATTTTTTCCTGCAATTCCATCTGGCGCGGAGGGACCGGCATGGACAGCCGCGTTATCGTGTGTGAAAATCAAGGATAGAGGGGATCCTTGTTGAAAAAATGGTAAGACTCGCTTCGAAAGAACTTCACGATACCCTGTGGAATCTTTGTGAACGGAAACAAAAGCGAGCTCTAGCTACTCAGTCGTTCAAAGGTGCCTCAAACCATAAGGGATTCACCGCCGAAATTACGTTACATTGAAACCATCTGCGATTTTCACGCGATCATCCTGTACCCTCTTTTTCTGCCATATCCACCTAGAATAAACTTTTCCACGTCGATCTCAGACCACCTGTAGAACGAAACAAGGAGGCAGAGTCCAACGTGCGAAGACGGTCTTAACAGCCCACATCGCTCATTAAGTTGAGCCCTTTTCCACGAAGAAATAGAGACTTGCGATCTTGTAGCGCTCAAATAACCTTGGAACGCTCTCATCAATCCGTTGAAGATGTTATTGCTCTGCTGGCTTACTCACCACACGGTGGTTTTGCTCACGGAAGGCCGCATTTCAGTACGGACTTTGTTCGGACTCCTTGTATAATTCGAGAGAAGACACCCAATTCCTCCTAAATTTTGAAGGAAACGCAGTCTTTATTTACCTAAGCGACTCTTCTCTCCGCACTGACCAGGATTTTGCACATAGTCGCTTATGCAGTATGAGCCGGCCGACATGGGAGGAAATTCTGCTCCTCAGCTATCCCACTTCAGTAAGTGCTCTAGCTTGAGCTTTGTTGGGAAGAGAGGCGAATAACACGAGGTATGGTAAACTCGATGTCGACTGAGCTCCACATATTTCCCCGCTTCCCTGATTCCCTTCACGGATCGTGAGAAATGGAAACTTTTTATGAGTGGCCCGATATTCATGAAACGGTGAAAATTCGTTCTAAAAAGTTAATTGGGTTACTTGAGGGGGGAACTTTGTCAGAAAAACACTATGAAGGTTTTCCGTGATGAGGAATCTAACGGTGATAGCAGCATTTCCAAAAAATGCACAGCAACTTTGGGGTAGCAAAAATTTAGGGTGGACCTATAATTATGAAACGCAGTGTATTACAGTTGATCAGACATCGCAGAGCACAACAAACTCTTCCATCACTTGAGGTGGACTATAGGGTCAAACCTGCCTGGGAAGCCTTGAACTTCAATTCTAGCCAGTGGGGCCTGTTACTCTTGTATGTGAGCAAGCGGTATGATATGTTGCCTCTTAAAATTCAAATGGAAATGGGATATTCATGATGCATGCCAAAAAAGAATCAATAAGAGCCAAGCCTTTTTTGATTTTTCCACTTGTCAGTTCTGTGTGCAGCAATCTTGGAGAACTCCAACCCACTCAACCACCGTCCTAGAGCGGTTGTCAACCGGGAGGCATGGTAATTAAGCGTTTTGTGGTGTTATCTGGGTACTCCGGCGAATGCACACTATTACAACATTTCTGCTCTGTTTTTCTTCCTTTCGAAACGCTTATTCATAAGACCCGAGTAGGATCGCTCTGTCCGGGCTCTCAGTCTTTGTAAAAACCTACCATGACTTTCGTTCTGCTAGTGAGCAGCGCACTCGTCTTGCATCGCTTTCTATCCACTGTCCGAAAAAGGACGACATCTCGGAAAAGTAAGAACGAGAGCACAGATATGCTCAAACCTCACTCCAGCAACCTCAGTCGACGTTTTGTCATAACAGGGTGTGATCTTCGATTGTTGCCGGAGAAAAGAAACGTAATCGTTTAGGTATGGGTCAATTGCGCTACTAAAGGCGCCGCTTCACGGGCAATAAAATCCTTTCACCGGCAAAGCTATTATTATTGAGACAGGTGCTAAGTTACCGGTTCACACATGTGCATACCATGTGGAACAGCAGAATAATAGGGAGACGTAATAGTTAAGGGACATGGCTCCAGCACGACCTAACATGGAATGCCTTCAGCCAAATTCAACTTTCAGAACGCGAAAAAAAAAAACAGGATGGGCGGATGCGAGGGTAATTCACATCTGTTCAAGAGTAATGACACTATATATAGCCTCTTGAACTATCGTAGCAATGATTTATCAAGTACGGTGCGTTGAGTAGGCATTTTATTTGCTCAACGTTTAGATAAAAAAAAAACTTGCCACTCGAAAAAAAATTTTTCCTTTCTTTGACATCGACGTCTTCCCCTTACGCACCGCCCGTTGCGCGTCCTCTGTTTCTTACGAATCGGCGTTTTTCATAAATAGTTTCAAAATTACACATATATATGTACATATTTTTCATACCACCTACCATCATTAGTAAATGAAGAAGACGAGGGTCATGAATGGAAGAAGGGATGGCGACCTAGCCGTCGACAGTAGTGTGGACCAGGCAGTAATGGCAAGGATCAACGCGCTGTGGATGAAATGAAAAGAATCCTCTGGAATTCTCTACTGTCGAAGATGCTCCAGAGTGCTCGAAGGAAAGGCGATCCGTACAGTGGTAAGGCCTGCAATGCTAAACGACGGCGCGGCACTTCAACAAGACCTACGAAAGGAGATTCACTCCGCTGATGAAGCGATGCAACGCTGAGAAGGGCCTGAGGCTGGATGCGACTGCGCTGGGTCAAAAGCGAGGATTTCGGAAGCATGGTCACTGCTGATCTGTTTCTGTGCAAGTTGAAATGCGGCAACAAACGTCGAATGACATGGACAAGTGCTAAGAACGACACACAAGACGACCCATACTGGTAGCGATGGACTTGAAAGCGCAAGGCAAGCGACCGCGAGGAGCCTCAAAGAAGAGGTGGAGAGAACGTGATCAAGAGGGACCTAAGTGAAGGCATGGTCGCAGCATAAGATGCCCTGGACAGAAAAGTGGCGACGACTGATAAAGACAGCGGATCTGGGACGGCGCTCGACTAACGCTAAGAAGAAGAAGAAGAAGACGCCAAGAAAAAGAACCCTCTCCAATGATTATAATAATACGACATTACTCCATAATAAGTGAACGCCGAAAAAGGGTTAAGTGTTTCAGCTTCAGATACAGCGAAGATCAGGAGAGCAGCTAAAGTTTTGCGGACAGCGAAGCACACCACTTGGGGTCAGTGAAAGAGGCTGATAGATTGGGCTTATTGATACCTTATTATTGAAGCACCCCTTCTGCTGCCTCCCAGTCAAAAGCGGTTGGAGCCGCTGTAAACATCCAGGAGAAAAAGGAGTGAAGTAATATTTGTGATAACATCCCCTTTGGGAAGCGCTACACGTTTCATATCTATTCAAAAGTCATAATGGCATTTGAATGCAATCTATCCTGTACAAAGGCTTGGGATAGCTCGTGAAATGGTTGTTTTTTTTGAATTCCTCAAACAGGTCTCGCATCTCGTAGAAACAGAGAGCTTTGTTGGGAAATTTTACATCCCCGTACGCGTGGCAAGGAGCCATTCGCGATCGCACCATTTCCTCCCTCACATTGTGAAATCCCGTTAATGACCAAAATTTCCTATCACTTTTTCTGTGCTATCAGCTTTCACAGTAAACCTTCATTTAACTTCCACAACACACCTGACCATTAGACGATATCATGCTCGACGGATTGACCTGTCATAGCGTAAGGCTGACAGTTCATCGTGATGGCTGTAATTTTCCCATAGAACAGGGCGTCCACATTTGAAAAATTTCTAGTCGTTTTCGGAAGAAGCGGCCCAAAAATGGCCAAAAATGAGACTGCGGTTATTGTCGCCTCGATTCCGTTAGTAGTACTGTTTTGAGTCGGTAGCCCTCCATACTAAAAAACAATATTATTGCCGATTTCTGCTTGCTCTCGTTGAAAAATCGCAAATTCGTTCACATTCGTTTTTGTATCGTAGAGCAATCCTGGGCGACGCTGCGCAACCGCTCGCTTTTTTCATTTATTGACCAACGACATACCCTCTTTTTCAAAAAACCAGAAGCGCATCGGGTGCAGACCACACACCACAAGTGACGACGGCCTCCAAGTAAATCTGGTTAGTAGTGGTTCATAGTGATAGCTGATTTTGGTAAATGATAGTTGTAATTAGTGACAATTTGCAAGGGCTAATCATTTCATTGGTTGAATATTTACTATTTAGTGGAGGCCGTCGTCACTTGTGATGTGTGGTCTGCACTTCGCGCTTGTGGTTTTCTGAAAAAGAGGTTACTCAAAGGTAGTGCTGTGCGCCGTCAGTCTCTGAGGTATCCCTATGATTTTATTATACATATGCAAAGAGTAGTAGAGAAGGATTTCCCTCAGGTTTTCTTCTGGTCAGATGTTTTTTGTCGCCCAACGATGCAGATTTTGTAAATAACATTTACGTTGGGGAAACGGGTAGCACCAGTGATTACAAGATTTGCCGTCCTTGCGTTGCACTTCTGCAACGGCAAGTCGGCAACTGCTCGCTTCTTGGGTAGGATTCCCTTGTTTTTTGCGCTTACCAATACCTGGACTAAATAAGTACGACAAGATTTACCGTCGCTTGACGTCTTCAGGTAGTAGTTGAATTGTAGACAGAGTGATGCACTTGACTGCATGTTGAACATTGGTGAATAGAGTGAGGCGAAATGATAGCTTGATGGCTCAGGCTCCATGGTTAGGTAGTGACTCCCTGAAAGAAGAACGGTATCAGAAACCTCATATAATTAGTTATATCATAATTTCATCATATCATCATGTCATAATCATAGTTAAGCTAGTGTAGGTTGTCCAGAAGTTATCGGTTTCGATGCTCACTGATTAATGTCTTTTACCTGAATTTTTCGTTCAAATGCCGATGTTGATGGCGTATGATGCATAAACCATTTTAATACTTTTTCTCACGCTTATTACGTTATATTTATTTCTCACGGTGTAAATGTATTTTAAAGTAAGCCCAGCTTTTAAGTTTTGTTTAATCTTTGATTGAAGACGTCAGGAAAGTAGTTTGAGCGAATTCACTTCATTGAATTGAAAATGGAGGAAAAGCTTTGCAGAAAGCTGGGAATAGTATTGCAATATGCAGCTAAGGTCGCAAACTGCAGTGTTGGTTCCATAATTGCAGTCAGGGACTGCAATCCAAATAAGGCGGTTATGGAAGCGTCATCTTCTCAATTATGATCCCTCTCATAGCCCACTGGAGGCAAGATTCCCCCTCGATATAAATGACAATAACGATGAAATTCAAACATGTTAAACTACTAGGATGGTGAGTGGTACACGAAAAAAGAAGGAAGAACCATGAGAAACGGCCCAGAACCCGAGAAATGGTACCCTTCCTTGCCCGTTGATTCGAGCATTGATGCGACTCTCATCGCTGTGCCCTCTTCAACACTACGCTCTCTCAGCTATCTAATCACTCGCCACGTATTGAACTACGGCGAGTGATCAGATGATCGGTGGGCGGAGATCGCCGGACCCAACTTTGAGGCATGATAGGTCGCCGAGGTCAAATTTTTCCATGCGAATTGCGCGTCAGTTCGCACCTCAGGAGGTCCGTGGGTTCCTCAACTAGGTCAGTCTCCCTTTCTTCGACCTTCATTCTTAATCGTAAATTCCTCCTTTAAGTGTGCTTCTGCAAAGACGAACATAACCTGGAGCAAGAATGACAAAAAACACCGGAGCACTTAAAGGTCTTGGGACTAGAAAAGTTGGACAAATGGACACACCACGAGCTGAGTGAGTTGCAGCAAATCGCCGTCCAGAGATTTCATGGAGGCTCGCTTCACATGACAAACTACAAATCTAGAACGCTGTTCATTCGTCAAACCTTTCCAACAACAAAAGAACTTCCTAGACATCTAGCTTCATAACTTTTTCCATAAGTTGAGGACCACGCTGGTGGTTTTCTGGTCATCCACAGTAATAATGCATCAAAGCTTTCTGAGGTTACAGAAATTTAATACAGCACGAATGCCTGCTCAGCACACCGACGTGATGCACCGGAAACAGCATCAGGAAACAGCAAAGTCAGTAGCCGGGTGAATGGAACAGTATTGTTCTCCATGTTGACGCTTGATGCAAGTCACACATACGGCCACGAACGAACTCGACGAGTCAGCTTATCTAGCTTCGCTTCAAATGGTGGAATGTTTTGAACTTCCCATGGAACTTTGAAAGGAGACCTAGGTGCATCGATAGAGTCTTGGACGCTGATTAAATATGGACACTAAAACTGCTACGTGAACTTTGTAAGAAAGTTGTGAGCCTTAAAAGTTGCAAAAGAACGCTAATGATGAGGTGCAACCTATGTGGAAACACGGTTGCTTTTGCCTGGAACTTGTTCTATAAGGGTAAATGGGTGCCCTGATTACGAATATGAGACTCGTTTTTGGCGCAGAGCCATCGGCGATTGTTATTCCACCAGGTAAGCTCGCTTCAGTAACAACTCGCAATCGCAACTATGGAGTCGCTACATGAAAATTAGTTTTGGTTGCCTCCGGTATGCCAAGAGTAAATCCTGCTTTGTGCCAAATTTAACGAGAGGATCGTAGCTTGAGAATTTCGGACGGGGGGATCGTATGTCCGATTTTTGAGGAATTGCGATGGTGTTGTAGGGGGTCCTGCTTGAAAGTTTCGCAGTAGATCACGATGGTAGAAGCTGAAGGGGCATGTTATGCCGCAAAGAAGAAGCGGGCAGTTGCAATTTCGCAATCGAATGATATGAGACAGGCATGGTAACAAGAAGGAAGCTATCTATTTGGCATTGCTGTTGGAATAGGAGGGTGTGCGTGGCGCACTCCAAGAGCCGTTATCGCACCTTCTCACTCGCAGCAGGAACCGATCTACACGACGCCATACTTTCGTAACCGAAGCCATTACGGGCCAGACCGTCGTTCCGTGACGGTTTTGTAACATCCCCCTAAGTGGGGTCCTGTGTGGAAATTGCTGTTTTCGGTATGTTTTGCATGGGATGTCAGCTGATCCTGCCCATCTCCGAAATCACGCGACACTGCCAACGTTCACTTCCCAACAAAAGTCTCCTTCAATCAGTTTGATTTGCTGCGCGATTTTCTTATGATATTGGTTGAATTTCTAGCTTGGTACTACTGCCTTGGTTTCAGGACACCAATCTGAGTGGCAAATGTGCATCAGGAAGACGCCGAGCAGGTACGATATTTTATTTCAGTATTTATCTGGGTAAAATTGGGCACAGAGCAAAATGGGGCCATATCCTTTTCCCAGGGGGACGCGTACCCCGCCGCTGATCCTATCCTAAGGCTATGGAGACAGAGTTGCGTCATAGGACCAGCCATGTTCCGGGTTCCTAGACTTTAGACAGCGAACCCCTCAGCGTCCCCCTGAAGGAATATAGGATACAGCCCATGGAGAGAAACACCGTTGCCACTGTAGTTTGAGGGGGCCACGCCGAGGCGCGGCGCTCTGTTCGTCTGCTCTTCTAAAGCCAGTCACATGGGATGTTACTATTTCGCCATCACGCGGCAGTTTCGAATTACAGTGCATCGCAGATTCAGGCTTGCAGGCGCATACGAACATACGCAGTGGCCCCTCCAACTACCCTACCACCCAAAAACCATATTATATGCAATACAATACGGTGAGAAACATTTGTCGAAGTAGTGTGGTGTGCGCATGGTGTAGGGAAAGCTTGTGTTGCCGCCGTCCAGGCCAACCAAGCCTTGCGTTCCTCTCGTTTTCGAGAATCGGCATAATGCTGCATGGTAGGATAAGAACACGATTTGTACTCTGACTGGCCCCCACAAGTCACTGTATAGGCCAGCTCGTTCAGGGGCCGTACATTATGCTTCTCCGAACAGGAGAGGGGCCCTTCCCTGGTAAACGCGCGTGGGCTAAGCGTGCCAACTGCGCCTAAAAAAAAAAAAAAAAAAAAAAAAAAAAAAAAAAAAAAAAAAAAAAAAAAAAAAAAAAAAAAAAAAAAAACCACTTCCGCCCATTGCATGCTCATGGAAACAAATATTTATCCCGCCAAATACCCCTGATTCGAAGGCAGAGATACGTCACCCTCATGGTCCTGTACGTCATTTCAAAAGGGTCAGCTGCCTTTAAATCGATTTGCATTCCCATATGGATTGCTGTTGCGCAACAACTTGCTTCTTCTGAAGAGTTCAACTTCAGCTTGGTGTAGTTCTTTTCTCCGCTCGAAACCAATTTTCGTAACCAGTTACGAAGGCACAGTTGATAAGTGAAACGGTTCTTCTGCACGTTGAGTTGGTTCTACCGTAACCACGTTGCGGTGCGGCGCACACTACCTCTGTATTCGTAGCTCGGTTGAATTGCCGCTCCACTGCTCGCGCTTTATTGCAGCGTGAGTTTCAGCGTAACCAAATCATCTCACTATATCGTTCTTGTTGGTGATAAACGTAGTAAACGGAATGATAATCCCAAGGCAGTTAGTTGCCGCACGGCTAATGGCTTGGGATTGGAGACCTTTTTTGAATATCGAAAAATTGATTGTGAACTGTCTGCAACAGACAAGGTAAAGCCCTGAGGCCACCATGGCCATTCAAGATGAGCTACTCTTCAAGTAGCCTGCCATTTGACTGCGTCATAGTATGCGAGACAAAAAGCGGAAGATTTCATAACTCCGCTTGGGGAATCAGGCAAGCAGATTTGGAGAGGCATATTTGAAGTAAGCGTTTCAGCACGCATACAGGGGTTGAGTACATCTCGTATTGATGAATGGCCATATCGATCTCCTTGAGTGTGTGGCCAACCTGCCTAGCCTAGAAGAGTCGGGCTCACGCTGATTACCAGGGTAGACTCACAAGGTCGGAGCGGCCATTCGTAATAAGACTGTTGGATGTGTTTTGGACGCTGATCTCGAATCTGCTTTCCAAATCTGCCAACGATTTTCTGAATGGAGTTATGAAGCAAAACAGTGCAGCGGTAGTAGTCCGGGCTCACGTGCGAGAGGTCGTGGGATCGATTCCCTGCCGGGTTCTCCCTTTTGCCTCTGCAGCAAATGGTTGAAAAAGAAGCAGAGCTAGGTTTTTTGATCAACGCTTGCCCACAGTAACCGGTACAAGAAGAACGGGGAGTTATTAGTGTAGGGCTGCTGCGGGACCATGTCGCTGTAGAGGCAAAGAGAAAACCCGTGGAACCGATCCTACGACGTCTCGCACGTGAGTCCCGGACTACTACCGCTGCTCTATTTTGCTTCATAACTCCGTTCAGAAAATCGTTTGGCAGATTTGGAAAGCAGATTCGAGATCAGCGTCCAAAAACACATCCAAAGGTGTAGGTCTCATTGCATATGGCCACTTCGACCCATCATCCTCTACTGGTTACTCAATTTTTTCAACATTTTGTACATGTATTACCTAGCTAAACTAACAGAATATCGATTTATTTTTGGTGGTACTACTGCCAAGTAGAGACTGTAAGAATATTTCGTAGAATTTTTAAAGATTCCGATGAATTGTTGAAAAATTGGAGAAGTTATTGGGGAAGTTATGGAATAATCTCCATGAGGTGTGTTCTCATGGAAAGTACTAGAATAGGCACTGCAATGTTCCGGGAGCAAATGTACCGATCAAGTGATAGCACATCAGGGCAGCCATCTGTCGGGCGCCGTCGCATACGTGGCGTTTTCTCTGCTCATTCCACCGCGAGAGAAGGCGCCTGACAGACCCGGTTTTGATACGTCGTACGCTGACATGGCATCATGACAGCGGCCAATATGCTTCGGTTTTAACCCAGTATCTCAAGGTACTACGGGCTTCTGACCTTCCACTTGTGGTTGCGTCAAAACCTCAATTTTTGGATCGCTCACTCGGGGAATCCGGGAGGGCAACAAGACGTTGGAAGAAGTGGGGTAGTCGTACTTTCGTGCAACTTTTAGAGGGAGGCTCATTCGTACTTCTATGCGAACTTTTAGAGGGAGG
>MU874893.1:0-10439 GCA_036418205.1 Ostertagia ostertagi
GAGCCGGCTAATAGAATTGACGACTTTTGCGTTCTAACGCATCTTATCAGCCCTTATCAGTTGCTATTGCTTTCAGTCATGTACCACCAATGTCCCGGGACCCACATAACACTTGTAAGTATGGTTGCTTTGGTGTCAATGCGAGCCAGGTAACGGAATCGACGACTTTTGCGTTCTAACGCATCTTATCAGCCCTTATCAGTTGCTATCGCTTTCATTCATGTACCACCAATGTCCCGGGACCCCACATAACACTTGTAAGTATAGACGCTCTAGTACCAATATGAACGACAAAACGAAATTGGCGATGCTCGCTTTCTAGCCCCTCTTATCAGCTATTATCAGTCGTTATCAGTTCCTATCACATACCACTTGTGTCCCCATCCCACCCCCTATAACATATGTAAGAACCATGGCGCTATCATTGCTGTGACCGAGCTAGGGTTCGGGTCATCGATGGCGCTGGTCTTTTCCACCTTTTTAGAACTATTCTCAATACGTTTGTGAACAACTCTGGCATGCTTAGAGAATCTCATTTTGTCGAGGAAAATCATTAGCTCATTTGCTGAAGGAAATTGGACAGTTTCAGACAATTTAGCCGTAGAGTTTTCTGATAACTTTCTTCTTCTATACCCCGAGCAAGTTAAACCCGTAAATTTGCGAAAAAAATGTAAACAGGGGTAGAACGGTGTGTCAAGGAAGAGTCCCATGAACATTTCGCATGAAAACCCAATATACTCCCTCTCTTGTGCAACCTAGGGGAATTGAAGTTTTGCCTCTACTTCGAAAAAGTGCTGTGACGCAGTAGCCTTGGGCAGCGGTCAGTGCCGAGAAGAGGTTCTGGCAACGCGGCGCTAAATATGAAGGTTTTCTTGGGGCCTTCTATTTTCTCTATACAGGGATATTCTACGATCAGGATCTTTTTATCCACAAAAGTTGCACTCGTGGGTGATGTAGAATGCACCAGCTACTAACAGGCTACACTACCCATAGCTGCCTCCACCTTTTCGATGTAGGAGTCAAATTTCCGATTTGGCTAAAAATTTGTCACAAAGGGTAGTTTGACTTCCTGAAGACGATGGTCACGCTCTTTTAGCGTGAGAAGGCCTCGTTCGTGCGTTGCACGCTAGAAGTGTCGCAATTCCAAGGTAGAATATTCAAGGAAAAATTCATCGAAAACCATGACATGACAATCTAACCCTAATAACATGCTCTGAGAAAAGCAAAGAAAACCAAGTAAGCGATTTCGATCTTTTGACGTCGGTCTCTTAAACGCCTCTCAAACCGTTGGGCCATCGCAACGCTTGCGAAAAAAAAAAACCTTCGCAATTTGTCACACCATCGTTCAGCAAATTTGGAAGGCAGATTTGGAATCAGAGTCTGGAGATGCACCAGGTGGTAATCTCATCTAAACGGCTATTTCAACCTATTCCCTCCGTTGTAAGCAAATAGTCTAGGTTGTATGCATGGTTTTCCTAGAACTTTTCTTGAAAATTGGTTGTCCATGCCCAACTTTCCAGTACGCATCGAAAGTGGATAAAACTCGGTCACAGAGCCACCATTCCGAGT
Organism: Ostertagia ostertagi; assembly: GCA_036418205.1. Taxonomy (NCBI): domain Eukaryota; kingdom Metazoa; phylum Nematoda; class Chromadorea; order Rhabditida; family Trichostrongylidae; genus Ostertagia; species Ostertagia ostertagi. The sequence goes on from MU874893.1 coordinate 1,570, forward strand.
GCGGATCTTTTTAAGAGAAATGTGGTGGGACCCCGTCAGGTGAGAGGAGGAACTCCGTTTGAAAGTTCACAAAGTGCTCTACAGACAGCATCCCTTGATATGCCTGGCCATAGTCAGATGACAGGCGGAGCAGACCAGCGTCGGAGTCACGCGGAGTGTTATAGACAGTTTGGAAATAATCGGCGAAGAGATTAGCTTCAGCAAAATTATCTTTCACTGAAGTTCTTCAGAAGAAAGCAAATTAGGAATGCTGTCAGCGACTTTTGGCTTTTTTGGCAACAAGAGAAGAATCGTTCAGTGTTTTTATGTTTCGCTACCCTTGTTTCTTCCTCTAACCGATGACGGAGAAGCACTCGCTTCAGTTTACGGTAATATGTATGTGGCGCCTTTTGAATTCAGCTCAGCAGAGGTTGCGTGGAATCGCCTAACCTTGGCTGCTAAGATTTTGACGCGTTTGCGATTTTCGGCCGACTTCTTTTTCAGTGAAGGACGCGCATATATATTCTCAATCAAAATGTGGCAGATAATTCAAAAGTTCTTGATGTAAAACTCTAGTGCTATCACTGGTGCTGTTTGTACTGGTCTAATCAAGATGAGTGGGCGTACAACTTAGAGAGTCATAGTGCCCTCTAGAATAACATCTGTACGGTCTCAAAGCGTCCTGCGTGAAGGACGGCACAGAAGAGATCTCGAAACGTACGCATTTATGATCGTATGTGCTAAAGGGAGGTAGAGCAGGTTTTCGATCATATCTGGCTCAGAAACCAGAACAATATCCAAAGTGTTGAGCCCATGCGTTGGTTCCACTAGCATTTGATTAAGGCTGAATAGTTTTGGAAGGACAGGAAGGAGTGCTTGGATGGCGAAGACAACTTCCTCTGGGAGTCATAGTGGGCCAGCCCATCAAGGGAAAGTTGAAATTCCCGAAAATAAGGATGCGACCATCCCAATTGTCGAAGGGGTCAATAGGCAACCGGTAAAATCCGAAAAAACAGTAGTGGTGTAGGATGGACTACGGTAGGCAGTACTACGACAACTTTATCCAGATTTGATTTCGAACATTATCCAGATTTGATCTCAAACATCTCGTGCTAGGATAAGCTCAGAAAAGTTCTCTCAACTTCTCTCTTCTTGTAACCTCGGCATGTCAGTTGTAAGTTTAACAAATTTTCTTGTGCCTTACGAGGTTGTTCGGTGGAACCTTTATTAATGGCCTAACGTTTCGACTGAATCGTCGTCTTCAGAGGCCTGAACGTGTTTCAAGCGTTAGACTTACGCTCTACACCACCAAGCGCCTCATCAACTCTAGCGGTTTCGACATCGTGTCAGAAACCCCTCGAGAAGATCAGGACAGCGCAAGAAATAAACTCACCGTCGGTTCCACCCTTCGAGCGGAAAAGTCCGCTGCCACACAGAGCGCTGATCAGTTAGAACTGAAGAATTGAAATTATGAAGGACACTCATCGCGGCTGTTTGTTCATTCTTGGATTTCTAGTGAATATCCAGAATGCTTCTAATGCCTTCCGCGCGGAAATTTCCGTCTCTTGAGCCAGCAGCGTGCACACCTTATTTCAAAGTCATTCCCATTATGCTCCTCAACCTTATGTCTTCCCAAAGGTGTTGTCACAGTACCGCGTCTCAAATTAGCAAGATGTTCCTTGATACGAATTGCTAAAACCCTTCCTGTTTCCCCTATGTACGTAGCGTTACATGCCTGACATTTAATCTCATATATTGCTCCAAGATGAGCACAATCTCCAAGTTTTCCATGCGGGCAGATAACGCAATTTTCGGATATGCACTGCTTGTCATAAAGTCTGTTACGAACCAATTGCCGTTTGATGTTTTCGTTGGGAATATTCACCAACTGGACATCTTCCTGCAATTGGGCTCTTATTATGCACCGATGGATGGCAGTGCTAACTTTATCCGATATGAAAGGGATGCACAGGGGCAGTTTACTTCGACGTGGTACCTCTCGCGGGCCAACATGCTGCCGTATTCTAGGATGTGGTGCCGTATAGCCATTTGCAACAGCTATTCTCGCAGCAAGCTGTCGTGATTCTGCTCGCTCGACATTACCAGTGCACATTCCTGTTGCCGTTTTGAACATGTTGTTAACAACAGCACGTTTGACGGCAGTAGGATGCGCCGATGTCGCGTGAATCAAGATGTTCTTCGAGCTGCTTTTACGGTACCACTTTACATGTGCGATGCCACTGGATACTTTGACCTGCGTGTTCAAATAGGGTAGCCAACCGTCTTTAGGTGTTTCGCGTGTCAGCTTGATGTATTGTGACTGCTCATTCATCAAGCGGAAACACTCATCCATTTCGGATTGTGTTGATGTTATTATGAAACAGTCATCAATATATCTACAATACATCAAAGGTAAGCGCTCCAACACCGGCTCCTTCTATTTTACCCATGAAGCAAATAGCGAGAACTGGTGCAAGGCGCTGACCCATGGCAAGCCCTCTAATTTGGGAGTAGTACGTACCTGCCCATTTGACCGAACAACCTCGTAAGGCACAAGAAAATTTGTTAAGCTCAGAAAAGTATTTTTTGATCAAGAAATTATGTGGGATCCCTTTATGAATAGCGGCACGTACTCCGCCTTCACTCCTAATGCCTACTCTATCGCAACGGTAAACTACATATGTCTAATAATAGCTTCCAGCTTAACGTTATGAAAACCGCATGAGGTCCTTGATGAAGGGTAAAATTGAGGTCGGCTATTTTGTTAACAACAGAGCTCGTCTTCGGAGGGCCCTAGAGGAGCGCAGGGGGTATCACTCACATTCGAACCTCTTTTTCACTAGTCATTTCACATTGGTCGACCGGATGCCCTAGCGGCTTGCCACAGAGGGAACTGCAAGAGAATGAATCGGGCAGGGCGCGCTTGCGGAATTACGGGTACGGTGAGGACCTATACCTCTGCACGGCTGAGAAGGTCACGGGGGTCCTTAAGTTTGTGAATGGCAAGGTCGCGAACCACGTAAGCAAGCCTACCCTTGCCTTGATTCGTAATCCCGGCTATCCTGCGAAGGGAGCGCTCATATTCCAATTCTTTCCCTAGTGTAATCCGTCCGGGCGTAGGAATGCACGATCTTCGGTTAGTGAGAGCCGTCCAGCTCGCATGTGCTCCAAGAGCCTGTCCCTCAGTCGCTGATTTGCCTAAACTGATTTTGATAATACGTGGCCTATTATTTCGCATGTTTGATTTAGTCTTAGGATGCCTGTAGTGATTGATCTTCGCAGAGTTGAATTCCCTAAGAAGCTCCTCGTCGCCCGAAAATCCAATAACCTCCTTGATGCTTCTTTGTCGAAGGGTGGGTGGCATTTTCGGTGGCTTGCTCGCCGATGCCAGCCCATGTGATTCTACGGGCCTTTTCATCGATTATCCTGGAATCAGATCTGAATTTAGGGAGGGTACTATAATGGTCTGACCTTGAGCTATCATCGCGACCCACATCGACGACAATCTTGTGCTCCAAACTATCAAGTTTGGAAAGGATTGCGCTTTGCTTCTCCCAAACCTTCAGAAAAAGCTCGAAGACTTTGTCGAACCTCTCTAAGTATCCGTCCCATCTCTCCAGAATGGGTGTGAGCCATGAAGACGCAGCATCCGCGGAACACTTCTTTGGTGGCATGGTGCAGACGGTCGGAACCTGACACTTGAGCCGCTGATCGAGGCGAGGGCACGGGCGGGACTGCATTGCCCCTGCAACAAGGAACAGGTGAGTGACTCTTTTTTATCTTCACCTTATTTCAGCTATCTTTGATTTATATCTACATAATGAAGTTTGAACATCTGTGATCAGCCCCTCATTTAGAAAGCTTTTCGAAGATAAGAGGGGAGGGCAACAAGATACTGGCACTGATTCTGTTCGCACTGTATGAGGATCAAGCTTCCCTGATCCGGCGGGTCCTCTCTTTTCACATGAGCCGACTGGCTGAATTTGCACCCGACTCTGGATTAGATACGTATCGATCGATTCAATTGAAGACACCTAATCTATTACCCATCAAATCGCTACCTTCCAGGTGTGCATATAATGCGCTGTATGACTCATACTATGAGGTGCTGAGCTACACTACTCCTCAGAATTTTTGAAAATTAGAAGGCCTGCGACGGGAAAGGGCTATCGTGAGCCGTGGCCCAGCTTCTCCAGAGCGGATAAATGAAAATATCTTCACATCGGTGGATTCGCCTCTGTGTGGTCGTCGGAGTGCTGCCAATTTTCAAACGAGTTCCATCTTTAATTGATGCCGAGTCTTATCCAAGGAAGTAGTTGTTTGTATGCGATGCGTGATGCTCCTATTTATGCCTGGTCGCTCTACACCACGTGGTGCTATGAGCGAAATTACATCGTTCCATGCTATTAAAAGCATCTTTTTTGTGAATATGTGTCTACTAGGCAAGGTGTTAGCCATACAAATGGAAACAGAAGAGACGATTAAGTGTTGTGTGGAGGAACAAGTCAACCCGGCGGCTGCTTCAAAAACACTGGTGATACAAAAAAAATTGAGAGGACAACTCAAGACTGACCTCGCTGAACCGCTGCATCAACATTCGATCCGACCCCATGAAAAATATAGGGTGTGCCGTATTATGTGCTTTTGATTTTCATAAAAGAATGAAAGTTGTTTTTGAGGGCGCTTACTGCAGCGCTTAAGTTTACGAATACTTACCGCATAATGTTCTGCGGTACCACCTGGCATTGGATCTTGGTTAGGTTCGAAAAATTTGAAATTTCGTTAACGTTCGGTCCGAATCCATGAAAGGTATGAGTTTTTATTCTGTCATATGTTCTTTGTATGCATCTACCCTTACGGCTTACGCTTGCTCTTCATCGTCAAGGGTAGATCAAGGGGACCTTTCCGATTAAAGACACCCAGGAAATGAACAGTCAAAAGGAGTCTCTGTGAGCCATGTAAACATGTTTCTCAACCTGTTTCAGCGACGCCTATTCTTTCATGTGAGTGAAGAATTTACAACACAGGATGAGCCATAAATATGACTACAAAAAATTTGTGGCACAAGAAGTACAATTTGGAAACATTCAATAAAACTCTACATTTATAATCTTGTATCATAGTAGCAAATGCTACAAAACCATTGTAGATTGCTGCCTTCGAAAACGACGTACAGCTTCTAGGGCTGTAATTAGTGGCGCTGTGAGGCGGAGGGGGATGCACGAGGGAGCGCGGTACAGGGTGGGTTCAACTCGAACGAGGAACTTGTCAGCTCCCAGAATACATAGTTGCGTTTCGGCAAGGGCGAAAAACAGGCAAATCTTTTGTTCAAGGAAAGCCGCGAAGAATCAAAAAAAAATAGCTTGGGTTCCTGATATGATAGAACATTTCAATACGAGTCCTGATTTATGCTATACTAAACACTGATACGAAATGAAGCCTCAGTTTTGGTTGCGGTATTGCTATGCGATTTATGGTTTAACAGATTGTTCTTAGTGTCTCCTCCTGGCTCGTGATTCTGTTCGGTATGGAGGGTAATGGAGACGAACGTATATCGCGCGATCTCTTTCTTGGAGCGAGCTGAGGTAATTCTTTTGCCTGGGGTCGGCGCGGCAGGGGCACGAGGTGAAGAGCGTACGCAAGCGCATGAATTCTTTTCTGTAGGCCTGTGTACTGCGACCGGAAAGATCCTGAACCTGATTTCATCTCTTCGCCGTGGTGGAAACAAGTGCGAACACGGGTATCTTGGCTCTCGGGCTGTTTTCTACTACTTTTTCTTCAATTTTCTGCGTCTATGCTTTCTGTTTATGTTGGGAAGTGAGCAGTTTCATTTGGCGCGTAACCTTAAACAGCAGAATTTATGTATTAAGTGAGGGATGTTTACTGGGGTTAGCATGCGCCACGGATCAAAATCCGGGAGGTGTGCTGCAAGAGCGAGCAACCCTTCCGTCGATCTGGGGGAGTTTAGAAAGTTCATTTATTTGAGTTAGTTTTTTTTTAGTGAGGGGTGGGGGGTGGGGGGGGGTCTTGGTGTGATCGGGGTTGGGGTCGCGGGTTCATTTGCTTTGATTTGAGTGTTAGAAGATGGTTAATATTTTTCGTTTTGTTTATGGGATTTGGGTGTGATATTGAGTTGGTTGAATCTAAGTTGGGCCACCAGTCTTGTCTGCGAGGTTGAAAACACTGACTTGTTCAACGGTTGACCTTCGCAATTCACTGGGTAGGCTTAACCGCATTCAAGTGCCACTACGAATGTACAAAAAGTAGTAGATGGGTGCCGCATCATAAAGGGATCGATCGTATTTCTGGGGGGGAATGGGCTGTTCCTTGGGCTCAACAGTAGTTTGTGCTTTCGGCGGATGTGGCGGGTCGCTCGCGCGGGGCGAGGTTAGTTACCAGCTAGAAGTTGTCGTGTCAATTAGTCGGATATTGGTTTTCTTTGTTATTTTACTATCTTTAGTCGGGTTGATTTGTTCGAGTGGAGCTGTAATATTGATAGTTGGATGTTTGAAGTTTTGTTTAGCGAAAGTGCATGTCTTTTATTTTGGTTTAGGTTGAGCTGCTGATGACAGCATTTTCCTAAGCTAACTTAGTTCCGTAATTGATGTTTTCTTCGGAAAGCTATGGAATGCTTGGGGTAATGCTTAGCTGTTGTGGCTGGGGGGGGAGTTTAAGGGTCTCTTTGTGTTTGGGAGGTTAAGGGATATGTAGGTAAACTTGCTTGGGTGTGGAGAGTGTGTGAGGATTTGTAGTGCTGTGGGCGAAACAGAAGTTTCGTCTTGGGTTTTTGTTTGGTGGCGTCTGTTCGTTCCATGGGTTCGTGTTGGTGAGGAGATGTTTGTGGCTTCTGTTCGCGTGGCGAATACGGATGGAGGTATTCCGAGAGTTTTTATGCAAGGGTTAACATGCATGCTTTTAATGAATCTGATTAAAGTTATTAACGAAAGGGTTTTATAGTGCTGATGACAGCCTTTTCCTGAAGCTTGCCAATCCATCATCTTCGGAAAGCAACAGGGTCTAGCGGCTGAGTGAGCCTTGAAGCTTTGGAAACTAGTAACTTTGCTTGAACTGCTTACCATCAGGATTGAGCGCAAACAACTAACATACTTCGGATGTTGGGATGGCTTAGCGGCTGAGCAACTTCTTATGCCTGTGACATTGAAATAGAAGCAGAAACGTTTGTGACAATACACTGCGTCTCCTAATTATACAGCCACCTAGAAATTGTTCAAAATCTCGAATTCCACAAAGTTTCTGGAAAAATGTCCAACAGGAAAACTGTGTCAAATTTGGTCGCGAATTCGAAAATCAACACAAAATTCCAGGTTGAAATGCGAAAAAATTTTATCCTAATTTTTCCAGAAAGGGTCGCTTTTCCATGTCTCCAAATGATACAGCCACCCCGTGTTTCTTCGTTGCATTTCATTTCTGCTCGATGAAACTGATTGGCAGTCCTCAATTGTTCTTTCTTAGGTTATCAGGAAAGGAAAGCAACTATTGGACTTTGAAAAAGGGGAAATCGTCACAAAAAAAGAAAAATTAAGCGCCAGGTGGTCACATTGCGCGAAAATTTCGTCGAGCTACGGAATGATTAGCAATTTCTTTTTGAATCCTGTAGGAAAATGGAACTTAGAAGGGCTCCGGACGTTATTCTTTGCTTTTTGATTAAGATAAACGCGACATTATGAGAACAGCACCAAATTTCACCAAGGCGGGTTCGGAAATTGAGTCTTCTTTAGAACTTAATCTCCTACTGGATAGTGCTGGGAATGCAATAAACAACTTCCAAGATCGTTCTCAGCGGAATATGGACGGTGATTTTGAAAAGAAACCGTCGCGAAAACCGAGTCATTTTTGCAGGGGAATCCGACCAAGCCAACCGGAGCAGGATCCATTTTCGGCCTGTTACGCTTTACTTCTTATCTGCTTTTATCATGTCACATTCAGGAATTTTGTGTTGATTTTCGAATTTGCGACCAAATTTGACACAGTTTTCCTGTTGGACATTTTTCCAGAAACTTTGTGGAATTCGAGATTTTGAACAATTTCTAGGTGGCTGTATAATTAGGAGACGCAGTGTAGTTATCATACTGCTACACACGCCGACCATCTTAGGAAGCTCGGGCAGATTAGCGGCCCAATAGATCTCGATGATGACGACGACAGCGCAGACGAAATGAAATGCGTTTCTTATCGCGCATTTAGCTTACAACTTCAACGACTCTTTTGTTCTCGAACTTGCTCTTGTCCCTCCTTATCTGCTGTCTTCGCTTTTGTCACCACCAAATATGACCAAAAAGACAGTTCCTCTGAGCTGCTGAGCAGGGCGCTAAATTTTGCGACCTTTGCGTTTTAGCGCCCCTTATCTCTTGTTAAGGCTTTTTGTCACTCGCCAAATATGTTCCCGTCCCACCTCTTATGAGATATCTTGAAATCAATCTTTGATGCCTTCTGCGATGCGCTATGAATTTTGTGACATACAGACGAACGTACACACCCACACTCACAGGCGCACACGCTTGACGAATTATATACAAGGCGGCCACAAATTACGGTAACAATGTCAAGCGGTCATGGAAAACCTGTACGTCAAGGAAAAGAAAAGTGGACAACAAAAACATGTTCACCGAAGACCAATAAACCGAGAAACCACATAGTCCTTCTGAGTAGCCCCCACACGCTCCAAAAAGCGAAGGCATTTGGATACAAGCACCGCGGAGTGTCGATAGACGGTCTCGAGTGCGTTTCAGGCATTGAATACCTGAGACGCGGTTTCTTGAGTACATAAACTTCTCTATGATGTCAGCAGCAGGTGCTCGTCTTCACCACTCTTCGTACAGCGTAAACCAGTAGATTTGAGTTGGGAACTCTAGGTGGCACTTTCCAAATGC
>MU874905.1:0-17958 GCA_036418205.1 Ostertagia ostertagi
AAATCCTTAAACAATGTTCTCAAGAAAAGCAAAAGTGAGAACTCGCCAAGAAGTCGATCCACGACCTCTTGTTCGTCGGCCCGGGCCGCTGCCACTGCACTATCTCGCTTCATAACTACGTTCAGAGAATCGTTTCGCAGATTTGGAGAGCAGATTCGAGATCAGCGTCCAAAAACACATCTAGTGGTGTATGTCTCGTTACAAATGGCCACTTCGACCTGGTATCCTTCCCTTGTAGATAGACTTCGTCCAAGACTTTTTCAGATTTGATTGAATACTACTAGCGCGAAAAAAAAGCATTCAGTTGAACATTAGCTCGTTCCAGAGAGCCACATCCAGATTACATCGCGTCAAGAGTCTAAATGGACGTGGAATTTGGGCACAGGGATTGAGTACGACTCACAAAGGAGGTCGTTCAGGGTGTGCCAAGCTTTTTCAAAATGGTTTGCATGACATAGGGGCACATGCGGGAACCACAGAACCATGGTTCATTTTTCCTGAACGGCCCTCTGAATACCAGAAAAGGGGTCCCTAGTTCGATTCCTCGTGGTGACAAATTTTTGCATTTCGAGTTGACGTTTCAAAATTCGCGCAAAATGGAGTTAGCATGAATAATTAGTACCATATTCATGATTAGGACCGTCAGTAACCCTTAAAATAGACTTTGATTAAAAACTGGTGAAAAAGGTGTGACACCACAGTGGGGCTGCTTGGTGTCACACCTTTTCACCAGTTTTTTAATCAAAGTCTTTTTGTAAGGGTTACTGACGGTCCTAATCATGAATATGGTACTAATTATTCATGCTAACTCCATTTTGCGCGAATTTTGAAACGTCAACTCGAAATGCAAAAATTTGTCACCACGAGGAATCGAACTAGGGACCCCCTTTTCTGGTATTCAGAGGGCCGTTCAGGAAAAATGAACCATGGTTCTGTGGTTCCCGCATGTGCCCCAATGTCATGCAAGAAACCATTTTGAAAAAGCTTGGCACACCCTGAACGACCTCCCTTGTAGTGCTCTATCAAAAGAAAACGCTTCTAAAGGGAACGACATAACGAAGAATAAAGACATGTGTCGAAAAGAGGCACTAGGCCATGAAAGATACATGGACGGCACGATTTGAAACTCGAATTTGGAAGAGAATTCACCGAAAACGAACAAGAATAACAGCGTATACGAAGACAACAAAATAGCTAGCGTTATACTGCTTGATGGCTTCGAGACAGAAACGAGAACAATGATGTGATGGAAGGGAGAAAGATGGGTAAGCAGAGATGTAGAGGATGTCATTGACAATTTGTTTAGCCGATGGAACTATGGCTGTCACTGCGTAGTAAGGCCATGATGCGCAGATTCCCTCCGTTCTAGACGCGCTCACCTGCGGGCCTTGAAAGTATCATAGCAGTAAGATTTCCAAATCGAACCGTTAGCCATTGTTCGATTTTCTTTTTACCTGTACTATTGCATCGGTCATCTACGCGGCAACAGAGCATCGATCATCGTAGCAATTATGCCAGTGTATAAATTCACCAGAGACCTCTAGCTCAGCAGTGTCTCGAAATGCATGGCGAAAAGAGGGACCACTTTTCGGGACTCACCGCTTCTTCTTAAAAATAATGATGCCTATACTTCGCAAACGTATCAACTATTGACGAGAGCTGCTTAATGACGGTAAAGGACAGGAAGGAGCCACGTGGCCGACAATTAGCGAAGAAGTGGCAATAAGCAATGGCTAACAAAATGATGTGTTAACAACTAAAAACGACATAATATGTAACAGTTAGCTTTTAACTCAGTATAACTTCGTATAATGTATGCGCGCCTCTGCCGGTTATTTTGGAATTAAGTGGTGGCCGAAATGGACGAGCCAAGAAATCATTCATAACCAAAAATTCGTCCACCAAAATGACATGCAATAAAAATGTTTGACCTCCATAACATTCAAGCATCTTGCCCTCACGCTGTGTATTGACACCTTTGCAATGGAAAGCTGTTATACGAAGGGAAAAACACGTCAGTTCAAACTAAGATCGTCTCACACTATCGGTCTGGGAGCTTGCTGCTCGGCATAGGAACCAACACTGCATCAAGAGCATGTAAGATTACGCCTCGAAACATATAAGTACATTTGCAGCCAGCGTGCATCGCGATATGCACGTCCGAAACTCTCAATCTGGCATTTGGCATCGCGGATATGCAGCAGGTAATGACCAAAAAGCTATCAAATGTTGACAGCGCGAAATTAGTGGTGGTCAAAATGTTAAAGGTATTTTTGAATAGAACGAAAATCATGGACGCAACGCATATCCTAAGAAGATGAGCCGTGGCGGATCAGGATGCACAGCTTGAAAGGAAATGCCCGTAAGACACTTTAAGTTCAGTTCGCTTCAGGATTGACACCACCAATCATTAGATGTCACTCCAATATTATATGCTAATCAGTCACTCCTCCGAATTCTTCTACCGCTTTCTGGCTACGACAAAAGACAAGCACAACAAAAAACAAATAGAACGAAAAACAAGTTAAAAAAGGTTATTATTCGAACGTCTCCTTAGTTTAATTTTCTTTTTATCAGCGGGAAGAAGGAAAAATCTAATTATTTAACTTGCTTTTACTGTACATGTCTTCCTGACAATTCAATCGCAATGATAAAACTGCATCAAAATACACGTCCGGTTCGAACACAAATGAGAATGGATTATTTACCGGAAAGTTTGCCCAAGTATTGGCCCCACGAAGTGGTTTGTGGAGGAGGATGAAGCACGGAGAGGCAAGTCAGCGTCTCTGCTATTCCAACCAAAAGCCATCAATGTGCATGTACTAACCCAGTAACGACCGCCACTGTATCATACCGTCTTTTTTCCCATTTTTTATCGGTAATTAGTAACTCTCCAAAAATATTATTATTTGTAACGAATACATCGTTCCCCGATGGTGTATTCGGCTGCTTTGAAATGCGAAAAAAAATGCCAAATAAATTAGGTGAAAAGGGTCTCCGCTGAATGAAAGTGTGGCTCACGCGGTGGGTCGTCCATGGATTGATAGAGGAGGCACGCAGGCCTCTATGTTAAAGGTAGAGGTGGTCAGTGGTGCGGATGAAGAAAAAACCATAAGAAACGGCCCAGAACCCGAGAAATGGGACCCCTTCCTTGCCCGTTGATTTCCGCATTGATGCGACTCTCATCGGTGCTGCCCTCTTCAACGCTAACGCTCTCTCTGCTAAAAAGCCTGCGGCGAGTGGTTAGCCAGTCGGTGGGCGTGCCGCGTCGATAGCGGCGCGGGGACGGCCATGCTAGATCGCCAAGGGCATATCCTTCGCTGCGAATTGCGTGTCGGTCCGCAAACTCAGGGGTCCGCCTGTCCACTACGCGACTTTCCTATTCTTCGACTTTCGACCTTGTCGTGGAATCCTCCTTTGATTTTGTGAAGGGTGAACTGAACTTCAAAAAGAAGCTGCTTTCCATCGTGAGTTCTGCCTTTGAAAGCCGGTTCAGTTAGCCAACACGCACTGCATTAGAAAACATTCAGCTTTTACTAGACGCCCACCAAGCAATTTCTATATCTACAGATTCTCAACTTACAAGACATACTGTAGGCATACTGTAGCCTCTGGCAAGTAATTTCTCTGCTCAAGAGAAGGGGCAGCTTTCCAAAGGAGAACATTACCAAGAAGGTCACTTCTTCTGATCCCAGAAGTGGATCTTTCCAAACGGGTTAATTATAATTTTTCAAATATCATTTTAGCTGTACGTGAACCGCTTCCACATACTTCCACAGAATACAAAACGAATAATAATCAAAACCAATTTCATTAACATTAAAATAATCTCAAGTAAATTTCATAAATCTTCCATTGAGATAACACTTCAGAATCGATAAAGCGCTCACCGTCAGAGGAACAATAAGAAAGCTTTTCTGCCATTTTAACTTAAAACCAGACAGATTAATTAACAGATCAATGCTGCTTTATAAATCCTATACAAATAAAATTATAATCTTATTCAATTGAAGCAGTGATTTTTTTCTCAGCAGTACAATCGCATACCCAATATTTCACAATAAGAGATACCAAAGACACTCGTTCTAGGCAATACTATGCTAAATCGACTAGACTAAACAGCTCATAAATAATAAAAACAGTCAAAATCTCGCATCCCTGCCGATCTACATAAGCTATTGGCGACTAATTAGTCACGGTCACGTTCCGTTCAGCTTCGCGTAGTTTTTGCTCTTCCAAGCTCTTCAGATACCTGAAAATAATCAGAAGATTACTAGACAGTTTCAAACCATTGTCGGTCAACAGGCGAGCCACCGTTTAACTGAGTGAGCAAGAGCGCGAGAGAAGTGTTCCGACGCACAGCGACTTCCACTGAGAAGCACAATACCACTTCTACTACGGCAAGACGGCGTAGAATACACCTTGGAAGCAAGTCAAGTCTGTTTAGCACTCCAAAATTTTCCGGGTGATTTTTCCTCGAAGGTACGTGGTTGCGTCGGCTACGGGGTTTTTCACATTGTGACATGAAAGTGGATGTCGTTAAGGTAGAGATCTCTTAACAGCCGAATGCCGTTGTATTATGTGTTTGAAGACATTACCCAGATTTAAATAGCAGACAATTTCGCCCGCGAATGATGTGCTGGGTTCTGCCAACGCGAAATGATTTGGCACTTCGCGCATCCAACGACGGTGACAAGTAGGACCAATGAGTCCAACGACTTGCAAGCATGGGCACTTCAAGTAAGCACAAAAATTATCGTTACTATCTGTATTTCGCTCCTTGCCATGACCTCTAATGGAGCGTTCATGGTTGGCGATAGTAGTACGATTAGGCGAGTAGGCGAGTAGTAGTCGATCAGGCGAGAAAGTGAGTAGACGATGAGGGACGGTTACGTATTGACTTGTTGCTACGCCCATCGAGCAATCGCCTAATCACCTACTCGCCTAATCGCTTAATTTATACGTATATTTTTCATTATAGACTAATCGCCCCGAATTGCCTAATCGCTTAATCGCACGCACGATTGCCAACTCCGAACGCTCCATTTTTAGACCGCTGTAGGTAAGGATAACCGAACAGAATGTTTGTTGCGCGCGAACGAAATAGGAGATACGATAGTAGGCGATTGGGATGATCAGGATAGAAGCAGATTAAAGTGTATCGGGGCGCTGATAAGATAAGAAACAGGTATCGATTGGGAATCGCTTTGCGTCGACAGCAGATGGAGACTTCAGACAAAACATATCCGACTGGTCTCTAATCGTGTCAGCGCACTATCCTAGGTCCTTACGGGAGTGCCGTCATATGGCGCGATCCCATTGGCATTGGAGCGCACAGGACCGTAATTACCACGTTCTGCTGTGGCCGGACAACTCGTCCGCGCAACACATTCTGTTCCGTTTATCTTGCCTTGGCATCAGGCCAACGAAGCTACCCACTCTTTTTTTAGATCTTTGGGACTCAGCAAGATTTTTGAGGGCCCAAATTATCACATCGATCAATTGCTGAAGTCTAGGAGCCGTGTGATACGGACGAGTTAGTCCTGGATACTGTGCGCTCTAATCCAATAAGATCGCGCCATATGACCGGGTGCTTCCGGGCCGTTATGCTATCCTGCCCGAAGAGTTGGGGGCGAAAATTCCTTTAAATTTTCTCTGTCTTTCCCATGGGATTACCCTGATAAAAGGACCTACATTTAATGTATGTATGTAGGTAAAAGTAAACATGCATTGAAAATGAAGAAACTACATCGTTCAAAAGCAAATAAATTTAAAGGAAACTTTGGGTCATCTTGCTTCGGAGAGGGATAGCATACGGCTCAAGGAAATCTTCCAAGGGTCAATTAGTGTGGTTAGCGACATGGCTTTTTTCGTTAACTCCTGTTATTTTGAAAGAGATATAAGCAGATATCACAAGTTTCAGCGCTCATGTCCTTAGGAAAGTTCGAAACAGGGTACTCAAAAACTGCTGATTACTGACACTAGACGAATCCCAGGAGACGAGAGAGCGCCAGAGAGAATGAACTTGCAGTAGGTGTCAAGTGTTCGACTTTGCATGAATCTTGGCATGTTTTCAGAATAGAATAGTTTAGTACTGAGCTTCCGACCAAGATTGTCAATAGCTTTATTTGGCCGACGTTTCGGTGCTTTCACCTTCTTCAGAGCCTGGAAAAGTCGAAAGCTATTTAGGAAACTACCCGTCCAAACACTATTTCAACCTACAAGATTCATTCAACAGGGAGTAAACTACTAAAACAATGTCATGGAGGGAGATGAGAACGAACCTTTAGAGATGCTGGCCAGAGAGGTCCACCTGCCACCCCGAGCTGGTAGTAAGCCACGTTACTACCAGCTCGGGGTGGCAGGTGGACCTCTCTGGCCAGCATCTCTAAAGGTTCGTTCTCATCTCCCTCCATGACATTGTTTTAGTAAGTTTACTCCCTGTTGAATGAATCTTGTAGGTTGAAATAGTGTTTGGACGGGTAGTTTTCCTAAATAGCTTTCGACTTTTCCAGGCTCTGAAGAAGGTGAAAGCACCGAAACGTCGGCCAAATAAAGCTATTGACAATCTTGGTCGGAAGCTCAGTACTAAACTATCTTTTCTATTCTGAAAATGAAACTTGCAAAGTCTCCCTCTTGATCCCTTCCATCACTGCAGGGCTTAGCCCAACGTTCTCTGGCTGGCGCCACCCACTTGCAATGTCACTCTAAAACCGCGATCAATGAGCGCCCTCAATTTTCCCACATGCTTGTCGGGTCTGTAAGAACCCTGAGAGGTTTGACGGACATTACATCACTTGTTCCAATGTTACCAAAATGCCCCCCGTTTCTTGTGAAAGTGCTTAAACGTCTTCGCAACCACTATGTTCCTTTGCGCGAGCGTCAAATATCAACAATGTTAGAGCGGCAAACATACTTGAGCGCTCTCTTTGCTGCCGTCGTCTTCGCTATACGATAGTTTCGACCCATTCCTGTGAATTTGATCTTATTTCCAATATCTACCGTTACTCGAACCTTGCCGCGCTCTCGATTATTCGTTCCATTTTGCTGAAAACAAAGCTCAGACTTATTCTCCATTCATTCTCACTGAAACGAAAAAGAAGCGAAAACTAGAAAGGAATCTGTAACTCATACGTAGTTCCGTAGCGGAAACCTGTGCGCTAACCTGAAACGAGTCTTTCCTGGCTCGAGTTCCATGAGTTCACGAATCGGTGATCGAGGTGGATACGCACAACATTCCTCTATCGTCTGCCTCATCAAATTGAAAAACACTCGCCATACGATATCCAAATCACGATTAGCATCCTTAGAAATCAAAGTAATCGATTGATCCAGATAATGAATGCATGAATCAACCGCGGTGACTTCATCTTACGTTGAAGTACGCGTTCTTGCGGTTGTTTCCCATTTAATCCTTAGCATTCAAACCCAAAGAAACAAAAATGAACCAGTCTACTCACAAGGTACACAGCCCCGGCAACGCTCTCGAAAATATCACTCATTGCTTTCGGCACTTCAATATCCTCCTCCTGACCTTCATCAATTTCTTCTTCAGTTGTCACCATGTACATCTTAAAGAAGAAGGTTGTCACTCTCTACAAGCTCATTATTGAGGTAAGCCACTTATTGCAAAAACATTCTGAAAACTGCGAATGCCAAGTTGTGACGGAGCGGAAGAATGAAGCAAAACATGAGTGCGCTTTGTAGCACATTAACGACAGGGTGGCCCAATATCGGACCAAGCTCATGCGATCCTCTTCCGCGGATGCATGAATCCCGTCCAATTATTTCGTGCACTTCCATACGCGACAGGAAAATACGTGAAATAAAGCTCTACTCCCACCTCATAAATTCTGCAGCTCGCTTTGCCTCATTGTACGCCTCAGAATTGGAGTCCGCGCAGACGGGTTGGATATGCAGCCAGTCTTATCCACGTTATGAGGAGCCTGATGAGCTTAACTTCTCAGCGCACGCAAGTGCGGAAGAATGCGGAGTTCCAAACGATCGAAGATCGCGGATCATAAAGGGGACGGGTGGTACCACCAAAGGGACCGTCCCCCTTGGTACCGCCCTTTGGTCAAAGTATAACGAGGTGAAGGGGATCGTATTTGGTCGAGGAGAAACGAGGGAGCCGTGTGCACACGGGTCAACGTCGCAATGGGTGGAGATCTCCATGGGCGTAGCTGCGTAGGGGATGGTTAAAGCCACAAGGAACCTAAAAAAGTGCAAAAAAACAGAGGACGTCATAGGAAAAAGCTCTTTCGAGAAACCTACACTATTGTCGAATAGCTCGATAAGATATAGAGAAAATCACAGGAGGTGGCCTAGCAGCTTGTATCGACCTCCTTTTAGCCGGATGAGAGAAGGATTGCGCGCCAATAGAGGGCACGTTACGCAGGTCGCATTGGCACATCTTTGCCCACGCAATAACTGATATGGGAGGAGGGGCGCACATCGAGACTCTCTAAGGGGAGTGGGGTCGTAAAAATGAAACCGGACCAACGCGACGGTTCACATTGTCCGGAGTACTTCTGGCACGCAACAGAAACAAATGACGACATTTCTAGCGCCAGTCCAAAGGACTCGATGAGGAAGGAGACGGCAGGTAATACAACCTGCATGTAACGACACGAGAATGCACATTCGTGCAAATCGCACAAAATGCAGAACGAATTTCGTTGAAACTCTTTTAAAACAGCGATTTAATTCTATGGTTTCATCACCATACGAAACTCTGGGCAAAGGTACGCATCGGGACTACTAGATTAATTTCTTCTGCGGGTAGGATAGAGCTGCTAGGAGGGTTACCGGAGAGCAGTCCACACAGCTTAAGTGAACGACAAGGGCTTTATGGTCTGCGCTCTTTCAACTGGATGGTGACTCTTTTCTTTTCCTAGACCTCAAAAAGGATTCAGTTTAGGGATATGCGCAAGGATGAATATTCACTAACAGCTTAAAATGGGAGCTGAAGAGATTGATAAGCCGAACTCTACCTCAGAATTGAAGTTTGCATCGAAGAAATTGCGCTCACTGCAAAGTTTCACAAACTTCTCAATCATGTGATGAAGACCGGGACACATCGCGATAAAGTGCTGAATAATTCTTAATAATACTCAGAGACACCTAGAGAATTCACATGAGAAAATGTAAAATGAAATCACCTTATGGAAATCATACTTCACAGCAAGGCTGGCAAAAATCGTATTATTAACGAGGGCCGAGCGCAAATCTGTCAGCACTCCAGGGCTGTATTGACGCTCATCTTCGAAAAGATATCGCGTGATCATATAATCAAGCACAGCATCACCAAGGAATTCCAAGCGCTGCAGAAAGCAAAAGGAATTCAAAAATGTTTTGCAAAAAATGCAGGTGTGGGCTCACCTGATAACAACCCGTGATTCTATTTTTGAAATAACTAGCATGTGTAAACGCTTGTATCAAATAGGCTTTGTTGTTAAATCGATACCTAGAATCGTGTGTTCGTTCCATTATAAAGTCTACATAGAAAAGGTAAATTCTGTTCCAACCCTATTCGATCTTCCAACAAACTGAAATTAAATTGCTGCCACATATCCTGCAATAGCCGCTCAGCCATATTGGGGCACTCAGGAGTGTTTACAAATCTAAAAGAGAAATGTATTTCCAAAAGACATGGGAAGCGTCGCTTCGTGTGTTCAAACAAAAACGAAAAAAAGCTCTCACTTCAACAATGGGTCGACTCCTACAACATCATCCGTAAGTACCTTCAGACCAAGCCATTTCATAACCTCAAAGAAATTACTGGTTCACTTTACCATTGTAACTTCCCAGAATTGAACGAAAATAAGCTGAGGAAACAGGTGTCCGACAAACTCAAGATAAAGTGAGGTAAAAGAGACTGGCGAATTCCTTTGTAAAATGAGCGGCGTGGCCCATACCCTTTGCGCTAACTCTACTCTCTAGGAAGTTCAAGAAAGCGAGCCAGAAATGAGGGTATCACGCGTATTCAATGAGTATTCCCTTTCGATTTTTTCCCTACTGCACAGCAGTAAGCACGGAGATGTATTACCTTTAGTGTAGGACGAGGTCCCAGAGTTAACAAATGGGCGCGATCAAAGCTTCAACTGCGTCGGCAATGGATTTGTCACTGATGTATTGTTGCGTTAACATATTGTACGGTAATGGTGGCAGTTCATCCAGCGCTGCAGCATTAGCAGACGGCTGTAATCGACAACCATAGTAAACGAGCAAATACGGCTTCGGCAAACGATAAACAGTGGAATACCGTACCTTGGCAAAAATGGTTGTCTCTACACCATTCTCCAATTGTCGCACATCGTTGTTCAAATCTGCTTGATCCCAACCAGTTACTGGTTTAGGCTAGAAGAACAGAGTAAATGTTTGTTCATAAGAGTAAAAGGAATGAAGAATGAAGAGGAATGCTCTCCTCATAGCGGTCCTAGTGCTTTAGGACCGCTAATGAGTCACTGGGCCTTGGAGGATAGCGAACCGATACGGTTCATGGGTTGCGTCTTTGCAGAACACGGCACAGCAGGTTACTTTTACTTCAGCTATTATATATACTTGGTGTAGGTTGTCAGAAGCGCAACCCCAAGAACACGACTTTCAATGAGCCCAAGAAAAAAACAATCAGGGATCAAGGACACGAACAATATTAAAACCAAAGCATAATAAGTAAAAATGGTAGAGAAAAAATCAAAAAAAAAGAAGAAAAATACGCCGCCGAGTAAGCGCTCACCAATTTTTGCGCTGTCTCGTTTCCTTCAAGTACATCTTCGATGAACTTGTCACGCTCTTCAGCATCCTCAGAATTTGGAGCCTTGAAGTCATTGTTAGGCATATAACTGAAAATATTAGCAGTAAGAAAATATAGATCATTCTTCTTTTGCAAAATGAGCCTGAATGAACTAACCATGGAGGAAGCCAAGAATCGTACACATCAAACTTGGAAGCAACAATTAACGACGGTATACCCAACCGTTTACCAAGTCGATACAAGTTGCAATTTGACACCTTCAATTCAAAAAGGAATCAACATCACACCACAGAAGAATGGTGCAATTTCTTCAAGGCTATTGTGCAAAATTGGATTCAAACACATGTATCTCCGCCTTTCGAACTATGGTACTGTTGGTAAGTGTGATGTTTGATTTCCCACCAGAAGCTGCGGAATCCAGTTTTCATCACCTTCAGGCGAGCAAAGATAGCACTTACTTCTTTACTCCGAGCAAAGGACAATTTGCCTTCATGCTGGTCCGGATGTGAATGGTAGAGATAATCTGTGACCGAGTACTTCAAAAACGAATCTCCTATAGTTTCCAACCGTTCCAGATTGATGCCTGAAGTGATATTCATAAAAAGCGAGCTATTTTCAACCATGAAAGCTGCTGATAGTGTTCAGTGATAATTATCATCTTAAGTTTAAGTAAAGATTAAGTAAGCAAATGAAAATACAAAAAACGAACCGTCGTTCGCATTGGATGTTGTGAGAGCCGTCAATAGCAAACGAGGAGAAACACCGTAGGGATTTTCCTTGAGAAGTGACTCGGAATGATAATCTAACGAGACCGTGCCATTTGATACCAAACAAGTCGACGACAGAGACGCCGAAGCAAACGAAAAACGATTCTGCCAGCTGGGCAGTTCTGGGGCAATAATCTCTCCCTTAATACAGATAGATAACTATGCTTGATCTTTTCTCGAAATTTCTTCATTACCTCAGACAGCTTTCGATTGATAACTACAGAATGATCACGCTCATACTTTTGACGCTCACCATCTTCTAACTGAGCGTACTCATCGTCTGAACAGCACTCAACGGCAGTGCTACAGTCCATGTCATCTGCAACAACCGAATTCATCGCAATTGAAAGGCATTCATGCTTACCTTTTTTCAGGAGAAAAAATCTATACTCACCTCCTTCGTCAAACTGCATTAGATCAACTATTTCCTCTTTTTGTGCACGTTCACGATCCTCCAACATTTCCATTTTGTCCAAATACAACTAAAACACCAATATATAACAATACAATCTGTTTCATAATATTTCAATAAAGAAAATGACAGAATCAATGAACACCTACTTTTGTGGGTTCAAGGACAGTAGTGCCAATGTTCTGCAAAGCAGGAGCGGTCGACTTTTTCGGAGGAGTAGGTACACTATCAACATCAACGAGTACGCCGGTCTTTTCTTCTGCAGGCGTCCACACGTTGGGTAAATGGGGCAGAATTTTACTATTGGAGATCAGCCATGAGACTTGTCATATCTATTTGATTCGAAGCGCTGCCGAGAATTTGCTAAACAGAGATTGTTACGCTTAAAAAGAATCCACAGCAAGCCTAAAGTCTACTTTATTATGCACAGCCACAAGTCTACTACTTTCATAATGAACAAGAGGTTCCCAAAAACCGAAACTGAAACAAATGTCTAAAACATACAAATGGCGTATCTGGTACACTATCATCAAAACCACCCCAACCAATCGGCTGAATATCCGGACGTGGAGCTGCGAAATCAGATTTCGTAGCACCTGAAATGAAACAGTGCCTCGGTTAGCATTAGGGGATTACTTTCCGAATAAAGGAGTGAAGTCAGTCTTTGAAATATCAGCTCTCGAAAAGTGAGTACCGAATATTTGCAGCTGCAGATTATTCCTTACCAGCTTTCTCCGCGAGATACTTCGAAAAATCAAACATCATCACTGCATCAGCATCATCATCATCAGATAAATCACCTCCAGTTCGAACTGATGAAGACATTAACCCAACCTTAAGAAAACAGAACAACTACGGCAAATAAATTCACACGTATGGTTGGATTTTACACCGGACAGTGAATATGCGCAAGACTAATTTTGTCTTGTAAATGCTAAAGATCCAATCTAATTGTCAAGCACAGATGTGAATGTTTCTCAAATTTAGGATCAGCACTCAACCCAAATTGATAGTTCTCGGGAAATTGCCATAAAACGTAGCATAAGAGAATAATGAGAGCAGGTTGAGAATTCTTTTCAAAATAGCTTTAAGCAATAAAAACGAGAAGAAGAAAAAACGATGGGAAAAAAGAAGCCACTTCACAGAGCAACACGTTCTGAGAAAATAAGATCAAGAAAGACACGAAAAATGAACCTACAGTATCAAGTGAGTCGCCAGCTGCAAATGATGCTGGTGGTATATTTTCGTCGTTATTCAGCTCGACTACCACTGGCTCCCATACTCCAACTTCAAAGGTGTTCTGAAGCAATCATAATTTAAAAAAACCATGGACCGAACCAGAACACCAGCTAACTAAACATGATTTTCGCCACAAAGCGTCAATCAAAGACACGTCGATCGAAGCACATGGACCCTACCGCTATTAAGGCCTTGATGGGACGTATAATCTTAGTAAGTTACGCTAAAAATAAAGTTCTCGCCGCACAGGACAAACGTCTCGCGATTTACATTGTGAAGGACCAACGATCCAGACGGATGTGGCACATTCATGGGAAGCTAAGAAACTCATCGAGAGGATGAGTTGAAGAGTCATAGCAATACGTTTGCTTTACTACCCCAAGCCCGCTGGGTAGCTTTTGCCCAAAACATGAAGAAATTACAATAGTGGGGCAGGAGCGCCAAGATTATGTATAAATACATTCAAATTAGAGCCACAGAGCGTCAGATTTCCTTTTTGACTACCTGATATCAACACATTCAAATTGCTCAATATTCTTTACCAGTAGGATGAGAAGATTTTGGTAGCAAGAGAAGTTTTAGTCAGTTTCAGCATCACCGAGCTACGTAATTGACGAAATATGTATTGAGAAGAGAGCTACTCTAAATCAGAAAACGCAACGAAGGCACCAGCCGGCTACACCTCATCAAAATGGACAGTCGTTCGCATAACCACAGATAAACTGCTTGAGAAGCTTACAGAAAAGAATAGTATTGCTTCCGTCTGATTTCTTGCTCACAGAAAGCAAATGTATCACCTCTGCCTCGATTTGATCCTTGGTAAGTTTCCCAGCAGCAATTTCAGTAGCGCGATTTTGCTCCCTCAGCTGTTGAATTTTCGTTACGATGAGCGATTGTTTTTCCTCATACGTAGCGGGATAGGAGAGCGGCGTCCATTCGTAATTATCCGGGACTATGGCATCCTCCTTCAATAAAAATGGCTTTATATCGACAGCAAGGAGTGAAATAAAGTAAAGCCCAACCAAACCAAAACCCACTTTGGAATATCCCAGAGCATCTACCAGGGTTTTTTGACGCAACTCGTCCGCCAATAAGAGGTGATTAATCCTGAACAAGTATCATTTGCTATCGTACCACCAGATTTACACCGGCACTCACAAAGGGATTAAACATTACTCACCGGTAGAAAAAACTTGGTAATGCTGATATCAAATTCCACAAAGTGGCCGATATTGGATGTCGATCCATGAGTTCCGGAACATAGATCTGACGCTGTCGAGACAGCGCAGAGTTGTCTTCCGGTTTAGCCGCAGCCGTTTTTCGTCGTCCTCCTCCAGCACGGGGCAGCAACAGGTTCAGACGGCTGGAATGGAGCCTTGATATCTTAAAAGGTTCTCAAAGGGTAAGAAATGATAGTGACGATAAGACGACATACAAAAACAAAACTAAATCTACTTTGAAGTAAAGTCGACGTCGAGTAAATTTTGCTTCTGATCATAAATCTCCAGGTTGTATTTCTTGATGAAATACTCGTTGAAGGAAGAGTACTCTTCATCAGGGAACGGTGACGACGGCGTGAGGTTTTCAAGTATCTTAAAGAATTTCAAAAAAACCTTAGGTCACACAGAACAGAACGTACACCCAACATTCTTGCCCATTCAAATACCCATCAACCAAAGATTTCTACAAAAAACGGCACTTAGAATCAAGCCTTACCTCAGCAACATAGTAAAATACAGGCTGTTCAATATTTCTGTACCACGGCATCACAACGGCATCCCTGTAGTCTTCAGGCCTGAAGCGAGGCATAGAATTAATACTTACAAAATACATGGGTTAATCGCATTATGATAGATAGAAAAATGCTCACCTAAATACAAAATTCCTTCTCTCCTCTTCGCTGGGTATCCTTGGGGTGTCACCCATCATCTGTACCACTTCTTCAACGTACTTCATGTTGATACTGTACTCCCACTTATCATTAGTTGATGAAGCAGCTGAAGGAAAAATAAGAGATGTAAACAGAGGCATCCTTTAATTGGCACTTCGAGTGCAGTAAATTTGAGCCCTGGTATTATTTCCCCTTGACTGACCAGCGTTTCAGAAGTTGACCATCGTTTTCCTTGATTTTAAAACTCTCAGGGGTGCCTTTTGATCAACTTATTTCTGCGCTGTAGTTTCACACGCATAACACGTATGTCACATTCGGTAGAGACAAAGAACGTGGCGCCACTCACAGGCCAGGTCAAGCAAGAAAGCCGACACCTGCGGCGCTCGTGCTGGGCGCTTTCGCGGCAACCGAGCGTGATACTCTGGTTCTTCAGGTCAAACTAAACTGGGAATAAGTTCTCTGCAAAATCGCCTCAGTGAATAATTCGGAGAGGACCGAAAAGCAGAGTTTTGATTTACAATAATCACAATACGCTTTAGAAAAGCCATCCATGGTAAGAGGGAAGTTGCCTTGTTGAGAATATTAGCCAAATTGAAAAACTGCAATGCTGCTTCACATCAACATCAAATTTTTGGGTGAGACTACGGACAAGGCGGATTCTGTGAAGGTGGAACTTACTTCTTCGAAGAGGCACGATGAGCGTATTTATAGGTGTGGATGAGTCGAGATGAAAATCCAGGTTAGCCTTGCACAATTGCAATACATTTTTGAAAATATAGTGGTGAAAATGTTTGATCATTGTGAGATTCTGACTATTTAGCGTAACCTATAATAAAAATATAAGCACATACACGTCAACTGAAAGAGAGCTGGAAAATTAACCTGAGTTGAAGCACGAACAAGGTGCACCCGCATATCACCTTGACGTAGATACGCCGCAAATGACGGAATCTCAAGCAAAATAGTTATCGTTTATTCTTTTCAATAGATTACTGTACCTACACCTTACCTTGGGTAATATTTTTGAGCTTAAAAATCCGAATAAATACTCGTATTCTAGAGGATTTGCAAAGCGACGTCGCTTCGGATTTGACTCCGGTGACGGTTCTTTGAGCAACTCTAGTTCCATGACATAAATATAGCACGGCTCTCCTTTCACGGGAAGTGCTTCGTGCAGGGCTGTCGCGACCTAAGAACAAGTCAATGAACATTTTATTAACTGAGAATCTGGCGGGCTGCTACACAAAAAAAGGCACAACACAATGAAAAGAGCAATTGTAGAGCATACTCGTTTATCATAAAGCTGTTTCCTTCTCGCTGATCCCACTTTAGCGGAGATGCCAGGAGCCCATTCGTCTGGATCTTCATCGAGCTGGCTCAGTAATTCGGCAATAGATTCTCTCCCCACTGGAAGCAAATGGTCGTTAAGCTCACCAGCTTGGTGTAGAACACGACATGCCTGGAATTGAGAGCAGTTCTACTGGCGATGCAGCGGGGTTCTTGAGATACAACATTGGATAATAAAAATGTACAAATATCCAAGCAATAAACACCAACCTCAAGCGCCACAGCCATCTGCGCAAGCTTTTTACTTTCCAAAGGCGTCTCCAGCGCAATCGGCTGCTTCACCGGTGAATTTATCGGTAGCAACAACTCCGCCTTGTAAAGTGTTTTTCCCAGAAAGTTCACAGCATTCAAACGACTTTGAGGTACAAGTCGAGTGAAAATATCAGACGGCAGTTTTGCACAGTATCTGTGAAATGAGCTTCATAACGGGTACTGTTGGAGAAATACCAATGGATTCGCTAACCTATTCACTAGCCCTATCGCAGAAGACAAGGAAACCTGCGCACCAGTAGATGGCACAACGTATGGAGGTATTAGGGTATCCACGTTTTCGGCGATCCCAACTTCATTGTCACCGTCATTACCTGGATTGTGAACACTGCGACACCGACGCAGAAGCATCTGAAAGGCAAACAGCAAAAACAGTTTGAAGCAAAGCATTGAATATAGTTCCATGAGCGTTAAAAAGGTTTATATAAGCACCTTCTCAATCTTGACAAAATCACGGAGATCTTCGGAGCATTTCGTGCTATCTGATTTATCAACCAATATGAAGTACTTTGCTCCTCCATCGCGTTTACGAGCTCGCCCTTTCGACTGAAATGTTATAATTCAAAAGATGGAGGATTTTTGAGTACTGGTGAAATGGTAAAAAAAACACGAAATATCTGAAAAGAAAATTAGGGGGAGCTAGCCGATATTGAGTGATTTTCGCGCAAGATCACTCTCTCAAAAAATCCCAAACAATGATGAAATGCAAGTCAAAGAAATATCTTTCGGAGAGGAAGAAGCCTTAAAGAATTCAACTGAACTTCAAGCGGGAAAGAAAAGAAACTGGATAAAAATGAACCGTTGGTCCAGTATCCATGAGTAAAGAATCGAGTTTGAAGAAACCCTTTCCTGTAATCTTATCCTAAGTACTAGATAGTATTTCCCCAGACTCTCCAACACAGGGACATATTATGTAGTGCTCCGCTGCAGTTCCCGATGGAGCAAGGCCTTGAAACGACGGGACAGTCTAAATGTTAGCCGAAATCGCCATAGCAGCCTCGAGGCAGAGGTATAATTTTCAACCACATTAAAATGCCGAATGGTAGGTGTGGGGCAAAAATCGCGAATCGGATCCGTAGAGCATGTATGAGAAGGCGAAGTGTCTTGAGCGACGTTGGAAGTTCTGTTCACTGATCTCTACCTCATAACATAACGACGCGAAAGCGTCCTAGCATATGAAGGAACCAACCTGGATGTAGGATCGGTAGTCAATCGGTCGGTCAAACTTAATCACCAGGTTACAATGACGGACATCGACACCCTCTTCCAGAACACT
>MU874906.1:0-10396 GCA_036418205.1 Ostertagia ostertagi
ACAAAGAATTTTTTCTGCAAAGCGTTTCTTTGATTTCTTCAACGAGGGGATGAACAAATCGAAACAAATAAGCTTTGCTAAATGTTCCAGTAGCGTCTGTTTTTTTTTTCTACGAGGTTCATTTTTCGTTTGAAAATGGCTTTTTGCAGAAACTTCTGGCAGAGTCAGCTCGCCTAAAAGAAGCGTATCCGGGAGGAAATGCTGAACACATTGCTCAGCAACAAGTGGAACTAGCCGAGAGCTGGCAGGAGTTGCTCCATGCTATTGATGATAGGCGAGATGAGCTGCGCGCTGCTAGAGATATGCATCGGTAAGGCAGTAGTTATTAATGAATCCTAACCTAGCTTCAGTAGAGTCATGTTCTCTGCGAGAGTTAATATCCCAGTCCTGGGATATTAACACATCAACTCATTTTCAATCTGAGTAACAAATTATAAAAATCGCATAGGGACTCGTCAGAAGCTCAAATATCTAAGTATTTTCTTGACGACACAGACTAATTTTTTCGTGATGACATAGCTCTGGTCGCATAGCACTGTACGTTTTAGTTTCAATGCTGACGTTCGAGATCTCCTCGCATGGGCTGATATTACGATTGCTGACATGCAGTCGGAGATGCAGGTTTGTCTTAGAAGAGATTAGATGATTCTTATGTTCGGTTTTTCAAACCAAAATATTTAGGTTAATGGTTTACAACAGGCCGAAGGACTTCAGAAGGAGCACTCTCGTCTTCGCGGTGAAATTACAGCGCGAGCTCCTGAATTCGAGAAGGTGAAGCAGTCTGGTGAGGCGATGATCCAGCGAGGACATTTTGACTCGCATAACATTGCCAAGAAAGTTCATCAGGTGAGATCATAATGTTGTTCAGCACTGAGGGTTACTTCTGTTGTTCATGTCCAGCTCGTACTTCTTGAACTCCAACATAAATATTTGCAGCCCCCTAAATTTATTCTTTTGTCCCTCGACATTGTTTCAGTTGTTGCAGCGCACATTCTAGTAGATGAGTGATGCACGAGTAAATCCGTTCCACTGCCACCAACCTCTCAATTCATTTTATAGCGTGCTGTTCAGGTTAATACTGCATTTGATCGTCTTCGATCTGAATGGGATCTTCGTGACAGTTATCTGGTCCAGTTGGTGCAATGGCATGCTCTTCAACAGGAAGCAAATCAGATTCTTACTCTGATCGCCAGTAAAAGAGCAACGTTGCGGTAAGTATGGCTGTAATATGGTGAAAGATGAAGCTTGCTGATGCTAGCCTGAAATTTTTTGCGCCGCTTTCTTGTGATAATGTTACGATTAGTCAACTTCAGACAGCTGGCGGTTGGAGGTAGTGTTGCTGATGTGGAAGGCCAGAAGAAACGTTTAGATACGTTCGCAAAGGCATTATCGACCTTGGACGAGAGGACTAAGGTAATTGATTAGCTTGTTAAAACGCCAAATCTTACTAACAACTTTTACTATTATTCAACGAAGAAATTCAGTTACCTTGATCGTACCGCGAACGAACTGATTGCAAACAACCACATGGAAAAAGAACAACATCGAGTTGTCTAGGAAAAAGGTGAGTATCCATTTTATCTATTTTAGTTTGTGCTTCTGATAGGTGGATCACTTTGAGTACCATTAAAATCAATAATTCTCCCAAAGTTATTATAAGATCTTTATGAAATGTTCAAATGAATAATTTTTCCAACATCTTGTTCAAGGTTCATGATGCTCTGTCACTCTACATCGCGATGTTGAACAAAGATCCCTGGTTCTTAATGACGCATTCATGGTGGCAGCGTTTGATCGCGATGTGGCTGATACCGAAGCGTGGATTGACGAAAAGCTCAAAGGGTTCGTTATTGTTTTGTTAAGTGTTGTACCTGAATGCTGTCACTCCACTCTTCTTGCTTGTGACTGTGATTTACTTTGATCCAAACTCGAAGTTTTTTTAGAATTCGACTCGAAAAAGAGCGCCAAGGACAGTGCAGTTCGATCGAGGACAAGATGAAACGTCTCCAGAAACATCAGGCTCTCGAAGCAGAATTAGCGGCGAAATCGAAATCGTGTCGATCAAGTACTCCAAAGAGGAAAAGAACTTCATGCAAAGCACAGAGATGCAGGGGTGAGTCGCTTCAACACTGCGAATATTTTTCTTCTGATTTTTGATTTTGATGATTTTTCAGAGAAGTCCATGAACGGAGAGCCGTGTGAGTGTGAACATGAATAATATATATTTGTAGATTACTTCTCGTTGTGATGGTCTATACAGTCGTTGGATGACTCTTGTAGAAGCTTGCGCTGAGCAGTCACGTGCCTTGGAGGAAGCTAGAGATTTGCTTACGTTCAGGCAGTTGGTCAGTTTCATAGTATTTTCAAATATTTGTAGTCCAATGGTTTCAGTTGTTCTCTGTGGAAGTGTGTGTTTTACTTCTAAGAAATTTTTACCCTGGATTAAGGTTGATCGTGTGATGTCGTGGGCTCATGAGCGAGAGTTGATGGTGACTGCAGGAGAAATGGGACGCGACCTAGAACACTGCAAACTGTTGATTGACCGGTATGTTGTGTGGATTTTTGCTTCTTCAAGATTTGGCTTTTGCTCAGTTTATTCTTTTCAATATGTTGCAACTTTTCAAGACTTGACGGCACCAAGGCGGACTCGTCAGTGGATGAGCAGACGCTCGAACAAATCAATCGTCTTGGCGAAAAACTGATTGGACAAGGAAGAACCAGCCGTGAAGAAGTGCAACAGCAACAGCAGAATTTGAACCATACATGGAATTCTCTCCACGGAAAACTAGCAGCATACCGACGTGAACTCGCCGCTGCCCTGGAGGTTCAATGCATTCAATACGAAGTTATACGATACTAAACGAGAGAATCCATGAGAAGATTGCTGCAATGCGAAGCGACGACTATGGAAGAGATTTTGCGACGTGAGTGATTACATTATTTTGATTGAAGAAGTTAGGGTAGAAAACATTGTGAATGATAATGAAAGTGTTCGGCGCCAAGTTTCGTAGCGGCCTCTTTTCAACATTTCGAAGCTGACTGCAGATTGCCCCTCTTATTCGATCAACACTATTCAAAGCGCGACTGAACTATCTAAAAAGTTTGATTTCAGAGTTGATGCGCTGTTACGAAAGCAGACTGCTCTCGAGCGTGATATGAGTGCTATCCATCAAAAGCTCATTGCTCACGATAAAGATGCTCAGAATATTCTTGCTAAGGTAGTTCTTGCGTCTTCTTTGTCTCTTTTCGTGGTTGTTTGTTGTTTTGCTTTCTACTATTTTCTGTCTTCATGTTTCTCTATTAGCAAGAGTATGTGATTCGTTTAGAAACCACCACTGAAGCACACTATCTTGGATTCCTTGAAAAAGCTGGAAGAAAGCTGGAAGGAACTGAGCCAAGCAGCTGAATTGCGAAATGAAAATTTGGATAAATCGTGAGTTCATAATAATATTCATTTTATTTAATATTTGCTTCCTGTTATAACTGAAGGTTTACATGTGCGAATCAACACTAGTTTCTATTTTTGCTACTCTGTAAACATAATGTGTCTCTCATTTTTAAGATACAAGCTCTACAAGTACATCGACCAAGTAAAGAAGGCAGAACAGTGGGCGGCACAACTTCGGAACAAAATGACGTCGTACCAGCAGCCAAAGACGAGCGCTGAAGCTGAGCAGCTAATTGCACAACATGCTGAACGTCGAGCCGAAATCGACGGTCGCCAGGTGCGATTTGCGATGAGAAGCTATGCTGTATGAATCTTAGGCTTTCAATTGGTTCTTTAAGGATGAGCTTCATGTGCTGCATGATGAGGGGCAACGACTTATCTCGGAACAGCCAGAGCATAAACCGGAGGTGCAGCGCGCCCACAAGCGCGTTCAGAACTCTGAACATCAACTGAGACAGACATGGGAAGCAGAGAAAGTGAGCGGATTGTGTATAGAAACTGTTCACCATTAGTAAGTCTGACCCAAGTCTGAAAAGTAGTGATGAAATTTTTAGGCCTCCCTCCAACGCATGCTGGAATGGCTGCAGTGGTGTGACCAGGCCGCGATGTGCGAAAGATGGCTTGCAGACAAAGAAAATCTTCTCAAACAAGGAGATATCGGTGACGCCCCTGATGTTGTTCAGGTGGGATTCTGAACACTTTCCATTCTTTTTCAAGACTGACTTTTTATGGAAATGGAGAGAAGCAAAAAAGTTGGAGTGTTTTTTTAAATAGATATAGTTCAAAAATACGTTGTGGATTTGTTCAGCATATTTCATGTATTCACTTCAGATGCTCATCAAATCACATGATGCATTCGAAGAGACGGTGCGAAAACAGAGCGAGAAGCTTGAGAATTTAAAAGCAGATGCTGCTAAGCTTATCACGAGTGATAACGAATACCGTGGAGATGTCGAAGCAAGGTTGGTCCTTAGATTTTGAAGACTTGTTCGCGAACTAAGAAATGTAGAGTGATACTTCAGATGTGAAGAAGTATGCAGCGCAATGCTGCGTGCTCGATTCCACACTAAACTGCGGACTTCTTTGTGATAGTAAGAAGTGACCATGATTCATAAGAACTGTGGCGAATTGATTACTTGGATCAACGCCAAGTTGCAAGTGAGGAGTTTATCTACGGTCATCTTGACCTGCGTCGAGTGTTCATCGATAGTCTGTTACTTCTAATCGGTTTGTTCCAGCTTGCTTACGATGAATCATATCTTGATCCTACTAACCTTCGTGCCAAGCTTCAAAAGCATCTCGCATTTGATTCCGAGCTGACGGAAAACGAAACGTCATTGTTCGCCTGTTGAAGCACAGGATGAACAACCTGATAAACAGAGCGCATTTCATGGAGTGAGCAGGTAAGGAAGACCTTTGTGTCCGACTGGTCCAGCTGGTTAGGTCATGATTGAGTGACAATTAAGTGAATCGAACTAAAATATGGTGTTGTGTACTGTTGTATACCGTATACTGAACTGTATGTATAATGTCTGGCAGAAGTCAGTTAACATGATTTTATGTCTTGGCATAAATTCCCTATTTCTCTAAAATCCAGGTTCGTGCTCAACTTGGGGAACTTCGAAGTGGTTGGGATGAACTACGCACAAAGTCCGCGCTGAAAACGCAGCGACTTCGCGAGGCATATGAAGCCCACACCCTGCAGCGTAAGGTCGAAGATATGGAGAGATGGCTTGATAGGGTAAGTGTTGAATTCTAATTGTCTCTGTATTGTCTTGTATGGTTTTCTTCATTTAATTAGCATGTGGAGCTTGTTTTCATCACCTCGCCTTTTTTTATTGTATTTTATTTGTTGTATTTAAGATTGAAAGCGAGCTAGGCTCTGATGACCACGGCCGCGATTTGGTTTCTGTTGAACATCTTATGAAGAAGTTGGACGCTCTGGATGCCGAGATACGAGTGAGTTTTTTGAGACCGTTGTTTTTTTTTTCAACTTGGAGAGCTTAAAAATGAATTATGCATTGGACGTCAAGTGCTGAGTCCAAACACAATCTGAATGTTTTTTGTTTTCAGGGACGAGCCGAAGCTGTACATGATCTAATGCAGAAAGCACGCGAGATCAAGACACTTGGGTCACCAACGTCGGATGCAATTCTTGGTGCGCTGCTGAACAAGTAGATGCGAGGTTCTCATCGCTCAATGAGCCAGTACTGATAAGACGGTAAGATCTAGTGATATCATGATTTTTTACTGTAATTATAAAACCGACTCTATTTTTCAAGGGAAAACTTGCGTGATGCCCATGCATTGTACGAGTGGACGGCGTGTGCTGAAGAAGAGCTCGAATGGCTTGCGGATAGGCTGCCGCTGGCACGAAAGCCAAGAGTGTGGTGACAGTCTCCATGCTGCTCATAGTCTGCAAAAGAAACATATGGCATTGGAAAAAGAATTGGAATCGCGTCAGGTGAGTTTTCTTCATAAAAATTCTCCCATGCTCACGCAAATAGTGAATGTTTAGGCTGGTATCCATGAAATCGAGTCTAAGGGTTTGGCAATGGTGCGAGCGAAGCACTTTGCCGCTCCTCAGATAGAAAAGATGATCGACAGCCTTACATCAGCGTTGTTGTCAGTCAAGGTATGCCTATTGGTTGATGTAATCTTGTTTATTTTTCCATCAAATAAACATCTCAGGATGCTGCCTCCGTTCGACGAGCCCGACTTCAGCACGCTGTGGACAGCCACGAGTACTACACAGAGGCGGCTGAGGCAGAACAGTGGATAAAAGTGAGATTTCGCCCTTTCGATAGTGAATGTTTGGCTCCTGAAAGCTGCTTCCCTATGAGTGAATTTCGTCTTGCTTTGTACGGTGTCTTATGCTCAATTTTAGGATCAAATGCTTGTCGCTATTAATCAGGAAACCGGTCGCGACCAAGCGTCGGCCGAAGGATACCTAAGGCGGTTAACTGTGCTGGATAAGGGAGGTGAGAACACCACAGTTTTACGAATGTGATTCTGCAGAAATAAAATGGATTGAATTTGCAGGTGGCTCAGTTCAAAAAAGGAGTTGGATAGATTACGTGCTCGCTGCGATTCCTTACAGGACCATCAGGATGCAAATCAGGTAATTCCTAGCTGTACTCTTAATCCAGCCATGTGACAAACTAAAATAACGATTCGGAAATTTTGATTTTAAATGAGAAAAAAGGGTCTTCATTTCTGGAAAGCAGTCGTGAGATGTAATTTGTTTTCAGATTGCTGCACGTCAGGCGAAGCTGGAGACTGCATATTCTGACCTAGTGAACGAATGCAATAGAAGGCGTACGCAGCTAGTAGATGCAGGTCGTTATCATAGATTCGTTCGTCAAGTCGATGACCTGTCCGATTGGCTCCATGAAAAAGAACACGTACGTTTTGGTTTATTGTTTAAAATGCTCTTGCAAACTTACCATTATCTGATCCAAACTATTGTGTGCGGAAAAAAAAAGCGTAGCAGATGAATGCACTTTAGCAAATATGTCTTATCGTTACAGCTGGCTTCTTCCGAGGATTACGGTCGAGATCTAGAAGATTGCGTGCAACTTACCGAGAAGTTTGAAACTGTCGTTAGGGAGCTGGCAGCTGCCGGTGAACGCGTTGCTGGTGTCCAGCGAACACAGGAGGAGCTACTGAGAAGTGGTAAGCACAACTTTTTTGTTTTGAAATTACCGAGCTCTAAAAGAGTGGTTCCCAACAATATTGAATTTTCTGATTTGAAATTACCGAGCTCTAAAAGAGTGGTCCCAACAATATTGAATTTTCTGATTTTTTGCGTATCATTCGCTTTTTCATAATGGATGCACTTTTTCTAAGGGCATCCATATGCTGCATCAATCCGCGCTAAAGGAACGGATCTGCAAAGTCTCTGGACATCCGTCAACGAGGCAGCTACTGAGCGACAGCAAGCTTTGGCTGGTGCTCGTCAAGTGCACAGATTTGATCAAGAAGCTGATGAAACTCTCAACTGGCTTCAGGTTTGCACATAGTGGTTTTAAGAGTTCATGTGACGCTTCCTTCTTCACTATTTCATATCTAATTGTCATTATAGGACAAAGAGGCGACTGGAGTTGCAATGGAAAACGAAGACCTGGCTCATGCCGACCTCGCCACTATAAAGATTCAAATGCAGCGGCATGAAGAGTTCGTACATGGAATGCGAGCTGTAGAGAAGCAGGTCGTGTTAACACAATTATGGAGCTTCCCGTTTTCTTGCACCTTTAAGTTTCTTTTACCCATCCGAAGTACTAAGTCAAGTAAGACATTGAGCTTGTACTTAGGCCTCTACTTGTGAAATGTGGGCTCGAAAAATA
This sequence comes from Ostertagia ostertagi, assembly GCA_036418205.1. NCBI lineage: Eukaryota > Metazoa > Nematoda > Chromadorea > Rhabditida > Trichostrongylidae > Ostertagia > Ostertagia ostertagi. The sequence continues at coordinate 7,795 of MU874906.1, forward strand.
CCAATTGGCTTGATAGCTATCGTACTGTAATCATTTTTCTTAGGTGGCCGAACTGTGTCGTGAAGCTGAAAGATTGTGGACTGCATTCCCCAATACCCGTGAACACCTCGAAGTGCGCAAAATGGATATGGAAGAACAGCTGAAGGATATCCTCGAAGGAACGCGAAGACACCATGAACGACTTCAGCAAATGGAAAGTCTGCAGTCCTACTTCCAGGTTAGCCTTATACATTTATTGAAGCGTTACTTGACGCGTTTGTTATGGACTGTTGCAGGTTTAATTTCATTGCAGGAGTACCGTGAACTAATCAATGGACAGGCCGAATGCAGACAGCGATGACTTCGACACCTTCCCACGTGGGATGTCAATTGGATGAAGCTTTGGCGCGACGCTCATGATGATACAACATGAGTGCGCGGGGAATTTTTTTTTGTCGCGAAATTGAAAGATTACTTTCGATCATTTTTGCTTGTAAACCTGGGTGTTCCTCAGATTGACTCTCTCTCCTTGATGCGTGTAATGAATGAGCTTTGCATTTTCAGATGCAAGGCCGTAAGCCGCATATCGATGAATTCACTCGTCAAGGTAAACACATGATCCAAGGAGGGCATGTGTTGTCACAAGAGATCAATGAAAAGGTACAGTGTTCGGAGTTTCTCATATTTTTCGTAGATTGACCATGGAATACTTTTGAAAGATAATTCAAATGTGTCATAGCGAGAAAAGAAAAAAGCAAGTTTATGTAAAGGAGATAGGAGGGCGAGAGGTTTTTTTCACTTTTTTGTTATTTAAGCATGATATTTCTTTTTATCATCGTGTTCAGGTTGAGAATCTTGAACGCTCTTGGGCTGTGCTATTGCGAAGTTTGGAAGGACGCGTAATGAGCTGTACAACGAAAATCTTGATTGCCAAAGATGGAAACAGAATGCTGCCCAGCTCGAGCAGTGGTTGCTTGAACGCGAGCGGCTCCTTGGTACGTCCTTTTTCGCTTAGTTGACTATTTATCATATAAAATGATTGGATATTTGACATAATTTCTGAAACTTGTGAACAATATAACTCCTTAGGTGACGACTGGCGCCACATCGAATCAGTTGAGAATGCTGAAGCTAATCTTCGTGACTTCGACGACTTCTTAGTAACCTTGGATGCGCAGGGAGATCGTTGTGAAATGGTGAAACGTCTCACCCTCATTGAACAAAGCTTTAGTCGGCTCAGAAGAAAGGAGGTTTGTCTCCAAGCAGTCCCGCTGTTAAAGTGGTTACAAGTACGAGTGGTGGTGCGATTTAGGTTGAGCGATCTCGTATTGCTGAGGAGGACCAAAGGCGTCGTCGATACAATCAAGGTTGTTGAAAAGGGACAAATTCTTGCCAACCGACGCCAGGAGAGAGAACGAAGAAAGACGCAGGCATGTTTTCTGGATGAGATCTATTGCGTAGCAAGGCAATTTTCGAGCAGTTTCCATGCTCATTAGAAGATCTGTTGTTTCCGCCGAACAGTTTTATTCATCATACCCTATTTGACATCGATTTCATCTTCTCCTTGTTGTGACGTCATCAAAAAAAGAGTTGGTCAAAGGGTGCTACTTCAGGAGATCTCCCTTCTTCGACCAAGTTCGAACGATGATTTTTCAAGCTCAACATTGCCGAGAAAAATAGATAGAGCAGAACGAAGCAAAACGACGACAGTTGGTACGTTTGAATCTGAAGCACAATGGAGCTCAGTTATTAATTATGTGTGAAAACGCTCAAGATCATTAGTGTGCATGTTAAAGGTGATTCGGTGGTGGTAGGAGGACCATCGACGGTTGTCGCCTCAGCCGTGAATGCGTCGCACATTTCGGCCGGTGATGTCGATATGAGGAAGACTCCATCGTTCACCACCAGACGTGGTCACTCTGTTTCCCGGAACAGCACAAGCCGTTGGGAAGACTTGGGTGCCATTGATATGAGAGGGTTAGTGTGAGGTTTAGATTTTGTTCGCTGCTACCTAACTTTTTTCTTTTCAGCTTCGTTGACCGAAAACAGGACCTGCAAAGTGGAAGTAAACGAGCGACGATACGGTCATGGAAAAATTATTATACCATCCTATGCGGGCAGCTAATGTGTTTCTTCAAGGTCAGTATTAAACCATGCTGCCGTGTACTGTATCGAAAATAAACTTCTGGATTTGCACATTATGTCTTCAGGACGAGTCCTCATTCTACGAGAACATTGCCGCCGCACCACCTGTATACATTTACGGTGCACGATGTGAACCGTTCCCGGAATACGTCAAGCGAAAGCATGCTTTCAGGTATATTTCCCTATTTTTGCACTTCTTTTTCAACTTTATGGGAACCAAATCAGTTTTGGTTTACATGTGATCGTTATACATTGTGCGAAAGAACACGTGTCGTTCAGGTTGGCAACTCAGGACGGTGCCGAGTACATATTTTGCCTGCAGCGATGAGCGACAAATGCTTGAATGGGTGGCCAAAGTGAAGTTCCACGCTGATCTCGCGCCTAGCAACCAGCTGAAGTCGTACGCATACCATGGTAAGATATGAAGCTACATAACTACAAAAGTTTTTGGAGCTCTCTTATGGTCTCGATCAATCTT
>MU874916.1:11078-24132 GCA_036418205.1 Ostertagia ostertagi
GGAAGAGATCAGGCCATCAGGAAGTCGTCTCGTGATGACTACAATTTGATTATCGAACACCCTATCAGTAGTTTTCAGAATTCAGTTTAAGTCTGAAAGCAGAATCAGATGGGTGGAATCACCAAGCACATGAAAACCCTGCGGCTGCTCTAGAATATAAATATTAAAGCCGTTCACATAGAACGGGTCCATTTCGCTATCAGATATGCCGATCACCCAAATACTATCTCTATTACCAATCTAGGAGGGCGGAAGTGGTGTAGTGACAAGTGGCACGCTTACCACGCGAGCGGTCCGGGGATCAAATCCTGGGTCGTGAGTCGCCCGGGCCAACCAAGCCTTCCATCCCTCCGGGGTCGGTTAATTGGTACCAGACTTGTCTGGGAGGATAAAAACACTGACTTGTACATCGGCTGGCCCCCGCAAGCCATCCCAAGACGGGGTTGATCAACGGCAAAAGCTTTACCCTTATCCTTTTTACCAATCTAGGAAGACGCTCCGTGCTAATAATCTCATGGATATAATATCTGGTGTCGAAGTTGACAAAAGCAGGCGGTACTGACTCATTATGAAGTGGAACGGTAAAGAAGATAAGAGCACTTAGCAAGCGCCTTATTGCGCACTTCCACTTCGAATGGGAAAAATTATCGAGAATTCTGGAACAAGCAACGTACGAGATCGAAGATCGTCGCCAGCGATCTCGCATTGCCAATACCAAGAGCAGCCGCTTGCTCCAGGCGGTGATACTCTGGATTGTTAACAGGTGCACTGCGCAACCGCTTGCAACCATGACGGGTTGTTGACTGCTCGGGAAAGAGGCGTATCCTGGAAAGGAACGAAAAATGACATCTATAACGTAACAATGTTATGATTGTCTCTCTAATTATAAGACCAGTCGCATCGCCCGGCTACGCCGGGCTCTGCTCCTTCTTGGTGTCGGAATGCCCAGCGTAGCCAGGCGATGCGACTGGTTTGGGCATTTCTTCAATTCGCACACGTCGTATAGCAAGTATTGATTGGGTACTGTGGAAATTCCTTCGGGTCACGTGCTACCGATCGATATCGATTGAAAATATCGGTTTTTGCGCAGAGGGCTCCGTTGGGGTTGGAATCGCAGTATTGATTGGGGCTGTGGTAAAAGTCGAAATTCTTCGGGTCACATGCTATCGATCGATATCGATTGAAAATATCGGTTTTTGCGCAGAGGGCTCGAATGGGGTCGGGAATCGCAGTATTGATTGGGTGCTGTAGTAAAGTGGAAATACCTTCGAGTCACATGCTAATTCGATACGATTACATGACTACTTGAACTCTCCCCTATGTTCTCTGCCGAGAAAGGCCAGAGCACAGACGATTAGAGAACGGTGCCTGGCTCGGCTCCAAATCCCAACCAAGAAGGTGAGAGCTCTAGGACTAAGCCTTGGAGGGAGGAGGGACTCCGGAGTGGGTGAGCCAATTATATTGTGGCAAAGTTTGAATACATAAGATCACAGTAATCATAAAGCGCTGGTTAAGCGAGAGAGCGCAGGCGAGAGCGTCAAATCGAGGCGGTTTGAAGGGCCGGGTTCAAGTTGTCCGTAGACCATTTGATACGCCTACTGACTGGGCGCCATTCTCTGCGGGACCCACTGCCTCCATCCACAGTGAATCCTTGAGAATTCTAAGCGTTTGAATTCATTCCATCTACAATTTCCTCAGTGCGGAGCGGGGAATCCGTGAGCCAGGGGGAGTGTAGCCAGTCTAGGGGGTGGGGGTGAGGGCAGTCACTTGACATGCGTGAAAAGCTGGAATGTTCGAGTTTACACTATTTCGCTTGAGAGAGCGCCAGGCGCAGACTGAAGCGTCGTCACGTGGTCCCAACCCCAACCCACTTTGCACAAAAAACCGAGTCACAGAGGGTTGGAAAAATGATGAGGCTAGCAAGTGGCTCTGGAAGAATGGCAGAGGAACATCAGGGAGCTCTCGTAATGGAAGTGTCGTTTGAAATGCGAGTGTTGTGAAACTGAATTCCCTTTATCCCCACACCATTAATTTTTTTTTTGCTCAATGTGGCTTAGGGGAATGGAGGGGGGGGGGGTTGCAGTCGCCGCCGCGGCGCGCATGGCATGTTCGAACATAGTGAAGCTCGGCATCCTCCAAGGCTTTTTCACGACATCTTCAACGTGACGCGCCCTCACCCACCGAAGCCCCCTGAATTTGCCCACCATTCCGCCCCCTGGCTCACGTCATTTCCCAGCTCCGCACTGAGGAAACTGTAGCTGGCAATGAATTTAAACGCTCAGGATTTTTAAAGATTCGCTGTGGGTGGCGGCAGCGGGTCCCGCAACGAATGGCGACCTTTAAAAGTTCTCCCACCCTCCTACTCTCAACCTTATTGGAACTCTCTGCGCAAAAATCGGTATTTCCTGGTCGACGTATTCGCGATCGACATCATGAAACCCGACGAAGTTATTTATTCTGACCACGGCGCAATGTGGCTTGGGGGGGACAGTCGCACTCGAGGCACGTGTGGCAGCAGGAAATTCGCGAGGCCAGGGGGAATGTAGCCAATTCAGGGGGCTCGGGGGTGAGGGCAGTCACTTGACCGTGAGAAGCTAGAATGTTCGAGATGACACTACTTCGCTAAGCTGCGAGGCCACTGCCCCCCTCCTCCGACCTTATTCGAGCCTTCTGCTCAAAAACCGGCATTTTCCTATGATATCGATCGACATCATGTATCCCGATGAAATTTTTACTCTGACCACGGCGGAATGTGGCTTGGGGGGGGGGGGACAGTCGCACTCGAGGCACGTGTGGCAGCAGGAAATTCGCGAGCCAGGGGGAATGTAGCCAATTCAGGGGGGTCGGGGGTGAGGGCAGTCACTTGACATGCGTGAGAAGCTAGAATGTTCGAGATGACACTACTTCGCTAAGCTGCGGAGGCCACTGCCCCCCTCCGACCTTATTCGAGCCTTCTGCTCAAAAACCGGCATTTTCTATGGATATCGATCGACATCATGTAACCCGATGAAATTTTTATTCTGACCACGGCGCAATGTGGCTTGGGGGGACAGTCGCACTCGAGGCACGTGTGGCAGCAGGAAATTCGCGGGCCAGGGGGAATGTGGCCAATCCAGGGGGGTCGGGGGTGAGGGCAGTCACTTGACATGCGTGAGAAGCTAGAATGTTCGAGATGACACTACTTCGCTAAGCTGCGGAGGCCACTGCCCCCCTTCGCGACCTTATTCGAGCCTTCTGCTCAAAAACCGGCATTTTCTATGGATATCGATCGACATCATGTAACCCGATGAAATTTTTATTCTGACCACGGCGCAATGTGGCTTGGGGGACAGTCGCACTCGAGGCACGTGTGGCAGCAGGAAATTCGCGGGCCAGGGGGAATGTGGCCAATCCAGGGGGGTCGGGGGTGAGGGCAGTCACTTGACATGCGTGAGAAGCTAGAATGTTCGAGATGACACTACTTCGCTAAGCTGCGGAGGCCACTGCCCCCCTCCGACCTTATTCGAGCCTTCTGCTCAAAAACCGGCATTTTCTATGGATATCGATCGACATCATGTATCCCGATGAAATTTTATTCTGACCACGGCGCAATGTGGCTTGGGGGGAGACAGTCGCACTCGAGGCACGTGTGGCAGCAGGAAATTCGCGGGCCAGGGGGAATGTGGCCAATCCAGGGGGTCGGGGGTGAGGGCAGTCACTTGACATGCGTGAGAAGCTAGAATGTTCGAATTCACACTATTCCGCTTGAGAGAGCGCTAGGCGCAGACTGAAGCGTCGTCACGTGGTCCCAACCCCAACCCACTTTGCACAAAAAACCGAGTCACAGAGGGTTGGAAAAATGATGAGGCTAGCAAGTGGCTCTGGAAGAATGGAATGGCAGAGGAACATCAGGGAGCTCCTCGTAATGGAAGTGTCGTTTGAAATGCGAGTGTTGTGAAACTGAATTCCAATTTATCCCCACACCACCGTTATTTTTTTTTGCTCAATGTGGCTTAGGGGAATGGAGGGGGGGTTGCAGTCGCCGCCGCGGCGCATGGCATGTTCGACATAGTGGAAGCTCGAACATTCCAGCTTTTCACGCATGTCAAGTGACTGCCCTCACCCCCGACCCCCCTGAATTTGCCACATTCCCCCTGGCTCACGGATTCCCGCTCCGCACTGAGGAAACTGTAGCTGGCAATGAATTTAAACGCTCAGGATTTTTAGGGATTCGCTGTGGGTGGCGGCAGCGGGTCCCGCAACGAATGGCGACCTTTAAAAGTTCTCCCACCCTCCTACTCTCAACCTTATTGGAGCTCTCTGCGCAAAAACCGATATTTTCGATCGATATCGATCGATGGCATGTCACCCGAAGGAATTTCCACTCTTCCTATAGCACCCAGCCAATACTGCGATTTCTAGCCCTAACGGAGCCCTCTGCGCAAAAATCGATATTTTCGATCGATATCGATCGATGGCATGTCACCCGAAGGAATTTCCACACTTCCTATAGCACCCAGCCAATACTGCGATTTCTAGCCCTAACGGAGCCCTCTGCGCAAAAACCGATATTTTCGATCGATATCGATCGATGGCATGTCACCCGAAGGAATTTCCACTCTTCCTATAGCACCCAGCCAATACTGCGATTTCTAGCCCTAACGGAGCCCTCTGCGCAAAAATCGATATTTTCGATCGATATCGATCGATGGCATGTGACCCGATGAAATTCTGCTTTGACCACTGTCCGCCAATCAATAATACTGTCATTCCCAGCCTCCTTCGAGCCCTCTGCGCAAAAACCGATATTTTCGATCGATATCGATCGATGGCATGTCACCCGAAGAGAATTTCCACTCTTCCTATAGCACCCAGCCCAATACTGCGATTTCTAGCCCTAACGGAGCCCTCTGCGCACAAAAACCCGATATTTTCGATCGATATCGATCGATGGCATGTGACCCGATGGATTTTCCACTTTTACTACAGCAACCAATCAATACTGTGATTCCCAGCCTCCTTCGAGCCCTCTGCGCAAAAACCGATATTTTCGATCGATATCGATCGATGGCATGTGACCCGATGAAATTTCCACTTTTACTACAGCAACCAATCAATACTGTAATTCCCAGCCTCCTTCGAGCCCTCTGCGCAAAAACCGATATTTTCGATCGATATCGATCGATGGCATGTGACCCGATGAAATTTCCACTTTTACTACAGCAACCAATCAATACTGTGATTCCCAGCCTCCTTCGAGCCCTCTGCGCAAAAACCGATATTTTCGATCGATATCGATCGATGGCATGTGACCCGATGAGAATTTCCACTTTTACTACAGCAACCAATCAATACTGTGATTCCCAGCCTCCTTCGAGCCCTCTGCGCAAAAAACCGATATTTTCGATCGATATCGATCGATGGCATGTGACCCGATGAGATTTCCACTTTTACTACAGCAACCAATCAATACTGTGATTCCCAGCCTCCTTCGAGCCCTCTGCGCAAAAACCGATATTTTCGATCGATATCGATCGATGGCATGTGACCCGATGGATTTCCACTTTTACTACAGCAACCAATCAATACTGTGATTCCCAGCCTCCTTCGAGCCCTCTGCGCAAAAACCGATATTTTCGATCGATATCGATCGATGGCATGTGACCCGATGAAATTTCCACTTTTACTACAGCAACCAATCAATACTGATTCCCAGCCTCCTTCGAGCCCTCTGCGCAAAAACCGATATTTTCGATCGATATCGATCGATGGCATGTGACCCGATGAGAATTTCCACTTTTACTACAGCAACCAATCAATACTGTGATTCCCAGCCTCCTTCGAGCCCTCTGCGCAAAAACCGATATTTTCGATCGATATCGATCGATGGCATGTGACCCGATGAATTTCCACTTTTACTACAGCAACCAATCAATACTGTGATTCCCAGCCTCCTTCGAGCCCTCTGCGCAAAAACCGATATTTTCGATCGATATCGATCGATGGCATGTGACCCGATGAGAATTTCAACTTTTACTACAGCACCAATCAATACTGTGTGATTCCCAGCCTCCTTCGAGCCCTCTGCGCAAAAACCGATATTTTCGATCGATATCGATCGATGGCATGTGACCCGATGAATTTCACTTTTACTACAGCAACCAATCAATACTGTGATTCCCAGCCTCATTCGAGCCCTCTGCGCAAAAACCGATATTTTCGATCGATATCGATCGATGGCATGTGACCCGATGAAATTCCGACTTCGATCACTTCCCCGATCAATACTATGATTTCCCACCTTATTTGAGCCCTCTGCCTAGAGACGGATGCTTTCAACAGGGAGTTCGGCCTAAGCCCCGCCCCGCCGGTTACAAACAGACAGACACATATGCGACCCAAAACTTACGTTATTATATATAATGATTTGTGAGTCATTGAGCTCATTACTTCCTTCATCACGCTCCAGCCATCACGTCCGTGTCCTCCCATTGTAAAGTTGAATGCGTGCGTATCCGAATAGTCTGAAGGCATAAAAATCTTGTCATATCACACGTGAGTCAAAGTTTCCTTTCGGGATACGCCACAGGCATTCATTCCCACCTAATCATGAGTGAACATTTTGAATGTGTGTCGCACTCAAACCACCCTGCGCCGCCTCAACCGATGCTCTATCGCTCCCGGCGCTAATGCCCCCTAACAAGTACTCGCTTACAACTCACCGACGCCTGAAGAGTGAAAGCCTGGTTTGTTCTGGACGGCAACACGTCTAACGATTCGACCTCTCGTGGCCGCCGTCCCGCGTAATAGATGCGCCCCGTGCACTACACCCATCCCCCTCCACCGCCGTAGGTCCCTGATTAGTGCCAAAAAAGTACCGCACAGAATGCCGGATTCAACCGCACTAACCATAATTTTCAACTTAATGATCTATCGAAACACATTTCACACTGCGAGTCTCAGCCATCCCAATGCAAGCTATAGTTGACAAAATGAAATAATGGCGTAATCTTTAAAGGTCTATTTGATCAGCCACAATTGTTCACATGATGCTATGCTGTATGAAAAAACTCGGTACCGCACGTGCGGAACTCGGTTAGCGCCCCCTCATGTACGCGGAACAACAAAATACACAGGCACACATAAACAAACAAACAAGAAACAAACAACAAAATGAGTAACGGCTCAACTGTTTTGTTGTTCATATTTCAGGTATCCAACAGATGAACACCTTTTCGATTCGGGTTTGATGACCAAAGAAGAGTTGGCGTTATTCAAAACAATCCACGTAAACCGATAGTCCGATCCCCGCGAGTAAACGTTATTTTTCGACTGGCACAAAAAGCCAAACAATACTAAGAAACCTCATACAACGACAAACAAGGTGGGCTTGAAGCATTTTAAGTGGAGCTTTTCATTGGTTTATATGAGGACGAAAGATTGGAATGCTAAGGTGTTTCTTCAAAAATTAGGCTAAATTAGCTCCCGTCAAAGACAGCGCTATGGGAAATTAAAGAGGAAGAGAAAGTCGAAAAAATAGGACTAAAAAACCTTAGTAGCCCAGCCGTGGTGACGAGAGAAAACAGCGCATGTGCGAGGCAGAGGGAAAAATTAGGGACGATTGCGTATACATGAAGGGTGTGCAGACGCCGCGCCATTGGAGGGACTGTATAAAGAATTAGTCACCGCAAACACCACAATGTGCATTCCGATAGCGTTGTTTGCCCCTCTCACACACCATCGCTACGAGATGAGACGCCACCTGCGCCTGGAAAAGATGCACTCCCAGGAGGGCCGCCGCGCCGGAACAGCGCGGACATCGCATCCACGGACACCCTCCGCCGCGCCAGCCCCCCCCCCTGTTGGCGTGACTATAGGGATTTCGCGTCAAGTTAAATAGAGTGTCCCATTGCACGTCCTTCATCGCACACCGCACGCGCTGCAACTCGTCCGCCGACTCTGCCTTCTTGCCTGCGCGACGGGCCTCCTGGGGGGTACCCGAATAAATTATGGTCTCGCTAACACGCCATCATGAATATTCCTGTCAATTAATTCCATGAATAGTAATATTATGTCCTTCGTACGGAACAGTCGGGTAGGTTCCTACTCTGGCATTGATTTTAACGTGCGATTCGTGGCGTAACCTAACAAGGGCCTACCACTCGCTTCATTCCTTGCATCTGTCTAGTTCTGCTTACAAATCAGCTTACTGCTGTCTCTTCAGAAATGGTTTGTGCCAATCAATTGGATTCAAACGATGATGGTCCGTTGTTTCGAGAAAGGAACTCTGGGTCATACAAACGAACTACGTGTACTGTTGGACGCCCTTGAAAAGTATCGAAACGGTTTTTTCCAGTTGTTTATTTATGATTGGATCGCCATTCCACTGGTGTACACTCAGGTTTGTGCCATTCGTTTCAGCATGTTCACTAATCACATACGTTTTTCATATCGTCACTGCAAATACTACTCGCCCAATTAGAGACTTTCCGGCGTCGTTTCGCGCGACTTTTTCTGTATGATTGGATCGTGATTCCACTCGTGTACACCCAGGTGCGTCGCGTGCCTCCTCCCTCTTGTCAACGCCCACGCACGTATCACCTTTGTCCCTATGTTGTCTCATGTGGCCAAGTGCGACCTATGTCCCTTGCCACAGCAAAATGGGCGTCTCAGCGACTGGGGCATGACTTGAATTGCTTTCATATTTCACACCTACGCATAATGCAAAAAGCGCCAGTAAAGAATGTTGGCGCACGGCTTTAAGCGCGCACTAAGGAGTGCCTCATCGTCCGAACCTCGGTCTCTCCAATTATGTGTCAGCAGCGAATGCTGACGCACGATGTTTAGCGCACAGTCAGGGGTGCATCTTTAATCAAGCGCAAGTCTCTCCTATCATGCGCCAGCATTTTACATTAGCACTTTTTCGCACTTTCGCACTATCCGCACCGGTGCAAAGTACGAAAGTAGCGTCAGCCCTTTTTTTTGCTACTCGAACTTTTTCCACCGTGCTTCTTCCCGCCAAATAAGCTACTTTGTTCCCAAGTACGTAAAGTGTTATGCATTTCACGGCGCAAATTGAAAAAAGTCAGGCGATCGAATGCTCTCCATGGTTCGGGGTCATAGAAATAAATAACGGAGATAAGTTGTGATTTCCGAATTTGTTTCAGAAAATGAAGTAGAAACGAAGTGATGGAAGCGGAAGCATTATTTGGAGATCCTTCGCCTAGTCCATTTCCACCCAGCTCAGTACTCAAACCAAAACAGATGCAGATATGATGCTCTCCAATACTATGCCGCGCGCGCGTTTCCGCGTTTGCCACGTCGTGCTAACGTGGATCTCTTGACCCAGGACCTGCTCATGTTTCGAAAGTTACTTGGCCTAATGGTAGCGCGCACAGGTCGGTTGATCGAAGGTTTCCGCTTAGCCTAGGACTGGTGGAGATACAGACACAGAAGGATGACACGACTATAAATGAGAGCTGGCGAGAGTGCAAGAAGTTCCTTCATAAAAACTTGTATGTTGCGCAAACGATCCGCGCGGCGGTTACTTGACAGCGGTTAACCAACGTGTGCGAGTCCAGACAGAAAAGCACATTCTGGGACTAAGCCTTTCGAAGGAAGGAAAGAAAGCAGAGATGCTGTAATAGTGTGCATGTGCGAGAGTCCCAGAGAACACTACAAAACGCTGAATCACCAAGCCTTTCCGGTTGACCATTGCCCTTAAACGTCGCGCGCACGGGGCACAGCCCAAATGTCGCACTGTGACTTATGGTGACCATTCAAATAGGCGTCGTCATGTACTAGTTCAAACTAATTTCATATAATACTTTACTCACTAACTGTGTCGGCAATTAACACTTTTCGTGCATGTTCTTAGCGATTGTAGTCCAGTGTCCGGAGGCTTCGCATCGCACCTTTACGGTCTATGGGATGGAATCACGCCCACTAATCCCAATCCGATATATCCACGTAGACACCGCGTTATGTGCTGTGACTAAAAAGTGGCACGCGGTCGCAGCGGTTAAGGCGAGACTTGGTGCTCATATCACTTGCTTTCGATTTATGACGATGTTATAGTTTCTGGTACCATTGGAACCCCAGCACTTCACTCATAAGAGAATTGCTTGAAGTGTCTCTCGTGGGCTGTCGCCGGCCTCTTTGAGTCGCTCGATAGCCATGTAACTCCAGAGCCTTCGCCGTTTCGAAAACCGCGTGTAATATGGCTCCTACGGGTTTTGAAAGAATCCAACTTATACTCGCGTTACGCTTTATGGACGCCTTCTACGCCATTCTCTCCCTAGCGCCTATCGTAGGCGATCTTGACTCAGTAAACTTGGCGGTTATTCAGAACTACCTGCCACCAGTAGCGGCAACCTTCAGAACTGCAAAGTGGATTGCTCTTTTTTCGACCCCATTAACTATTTATTGTCCAAGAATTGAGATCGATTGTTTTCGAAGGGAGGAAAGGATTCGATTTGTTGCGCTAACTGCAGTGTAACAAAAGACATCTGTGCTTTTCTTTTGCAATCAGCTGAGAGCTTTGACGTCATTGGGGTGCTATTTTCATCGCAGCGTTAGGCAAAGAGAGGGATGTCGGCGATTGACCTCATTTATACCCAGATGGGGAATGCACATATGAATGAATTCATCATAGGGGATAGTATCTCAACGGTTGCCCACCTAGCTTGAAGTTGCTGCTGTTTTTGGCCTCTCTCTTGAGAATAACCATTTTTTGCAGACCTTCTGTACTTGTTCTAAAACAGAATTTTTTTCCACTTTTTATAGGTGTTTTCTATTTCCGTTTATGGATATTTTGCGTTTGCTCTCATCGGACGTCAGTTTCCAAGCCATAATCAGTACCGGGAACCAGTTGATATGTGAGTCTTTCATCTGCCACTAATCTTAAAGTTCTTTACCTTGTGAAAGTGAAACCTTTTAAGGACGAGACACGTTATTGAAGACCCTCCTTCTCTAGACAATTAGGGAAAAATACAAATGGTGGCCGAAAAAAAAACACTTTGAAACAAATACAAAATAAATAGAAAAGTGACCGATAAAATGTGTATCAGTATAAAAGAATAAAATGTTATCTATGAATCTTGGCATATTTTCGGAAAATAGAATAGTTTTAGTACTGAGCTTCCGACCAAGATTGTCAATAGCTTTATTTGGCCGACGTTTCGGTGCTTTCACCTTCTTCAGAGCCTTTAGAGATGCTGGCCAGAGAGGTCCACCTGCCACCCAAGACCAAAATACCCTTCTGCATTCCGTTCATTTCCGACGAATTGTGCGGCCATACGCTCATGTGTGAGAAAGGCTGACCTCCAAGAATGGGTGAGGGTGGTGGACATTCCATCCACAAACCTAAAAGGACAATTGGTCCGAAATCGCCTATATGATCGTGTTTGTGTGACCCCTTCCTGTGTCATATGTCCATTCGGCAGGGACGGCGATTGTATGACGTGGCACCAGGTGGACCTCTCTGGCCAGCATCTTCTAAAGGCTCTGAAGAAGGTGAAAGCACCGAAACGTCGGCCAAATAAAGCTATTGACAATCTTGGTCGGAAGCTCAGTACTAAACTATTCTATTCTGAAAATATGCCAAGATTCATGCAAAGTCGAACTTGGACACTACTTCCCATAATCGCTTTTGGTCTTACCTGATGAACCATCTCTGGTTCGTTGGGATCAGTTGTCTCCCCAGGTATTTTGTGCACAAAAATATAATGTTTCTGTCTGTGGATTCTGAGATTTCTGGAAATCTTTTTTTGTTATTTCTGATAATTTGGTGAAATATGTGAAAGCATGCGGAAATATATTTCATAAGATTGTGCCATGGTTTTTGGACATCTAGTGAATTTGTCTGTGATTCTTTCGACTTCTTTTTGCCAATATAATACTAGGAGTTAATCGTGTGTAATCTTAGGTACGTGCCTATCTTCACCATCCTTCAGTTTTTGTTTTTTGTCGGATGGCTGAAAGTCGGTGAGGATTTGATGTTCCCGTTCGGAGCTGACGACGAGGATTTTGAGTTCAACTATATCCTTGAGCGAAATTTGGAGGTAAGTCATTACTGCCTATTTAGTGGCGATGAATGAAGAGCAGATTAGACGGGAAATCATTATGAAGTGGTTGGATCACTGCCAAATGACTCACACATTTTAGATGGCTTACTTGATTGTCGATGATCTTCACAATCAAGTCCCACCGGTGTACGTTGAATCGCTTGACGACAAAGTTGAGGTGAGCGTTGCTTTATACATATATTGTAATCTATATAATAATTGAATAACTTGTATATAATTGTAATGTATAAATAAAAGTGACTCATGCTCACCCAGCCCTGATTTTTCGTGGTCTCTGAGATGTTTTGAAAGCGAATTGAACGATTTTTTTGCCGGTTTCTCCCATATTGGACACATGCCCCGCCTGCTGTGGGCGGAGTTTCTTATGACCAATATGTCTTCTTTCTAGAGGGGCGTATGCCCTATCTAGGCCCTACTTTTTCCTAGTCTTTGTGATGTTCTATGGCCAAAAAAGTGAATTTTTCCAACAAAAATGCCTATTTGGACGCATGCCCCGCCTACTGTATTGTGCCCTATTTCTCCCTGGCCTTTGGGATGTTCAGGAAACGCTAACATTAACTTTTCAGCGAAATTTCATTTTGGACGCACGCCCCGCCCACTGTGAGGCGGAGTTTAGCATGGCCAATATATTCCCCTTATAGAGCGACTCATACTCTACCCATTCCAAACTTGACCCGCCCTCCCTAGGTGATTTTTGAAGGAAGAATTATAAACATGTGGGGGACACTTGCGAATTTTTGGGGAGCGGTCAGACAAACAAACTCTGGTTTATATATTAGTATGATACATAAGGTACTATAATGAGGCTGGGGCACATAGGCTTTGATGTCAAAATTACTGCCTCTTGTGGTGACTGACCAGTGTAGCATAGTGAAGGTCAGGACGGGGTCGGATGTGTTTCACTAGGCCAAAAACCGACTTTTCACTTCTCGCAGCGCAAAAGTTTTATCGCTGCGGAAACCCCAGGTCTACCCTGATCAGGAATGGAC
>MU874933.1:0-10312 GCA_036418205.1 Ostertagia ostertagi
TCTCTCTTCTTTTTTTCCCTAGATTTAAGGAGACCTGCATGTGTGACTCAGTTCAGAAAGGGGCTAATCGACACCT
Source organism: Ostertagia ostertagi (assembly GCA_036418205.1). Classification (NCBI taxonomy): domain Eukaryota; kingdom Metazoa; phylum Nematoda; class Chromadorea; order Rhabditida; family Trichostrongylidae; genus Ostertagia; species Ostertagia ostertagi. Next base: position 77 of record MU874933.1, read on the forward strand.
TGCGCTTCGTTCTGCTACATATTTAGCCTCCTAATCTTTTCTTTTGAAGTCATTCTCCACGGTATTCTCGGCTTTTATTCAATTATTAATAAGGAGGAACCGTCATTCATGCTTCTAAAGCAACTGATGAATGCCTTCTTCCTAACTTAAGCATCGAGTCTATTGCCTTTTATTGGGTAGTAAACATTATTGTGATCATTTTTCTTTCTAAAAAAAAACACAATTAGTTCTGAGAAATGGTTATTGCAATGAAATGTTTTCGATTCAGTGGCTATAACCATTTCTTATACTAGTCTGGTGAATTGGGGATACCGTGGCAATAGTACGATTATAGTTCTGTAGAAGATGCTATCTTCAGTGGTCACGCCGGTGGTGGATCCTATCTGAGAAAGGTTTCCTTGAGAGTTTTTACATAATGGCACCAGCCGAAGCGGTTCGTATAGGTGCAGTATTCTCCTTTGAGTCTTTTTTACTGCATATTAATGCTTTGAAATGATCATTTGCTTGACTTCTTCCTGACTTTTGCAAGACTTTCGGTTTTCAAGACTTACAGATCATTATTATGTTTTTTGGTGGCAACGGTTTTTTTAACCATTGATCAAATTCACCACTTTTGAATTTTCGAAAGCAATATCGACAGGAGAGATGGGACGAAACCTGATCCCAATAAATTCCCGCATGAGTTTCATGAGCCTCGGTTGCCGATCTGTCCAAATTGAAAGCTGAAGAGGTAGAAGTCGATGGTTTTACACCGAGATTAAATCTCCAATATTGCTGTGGAAATCTACTTATGGATCACTGTTCAGAATTAAGCTTAGCTCCTGATTGTCAAGATATGTGCGTAGACATTCCGGTCAGAAGTGAGTTCTTAAAAACTCAGAAGAAGGTTCCGTAGTTTTGGTTTCCAAAAAGAGAAATTCAACTCTTGGATAAGCGTACCAGCCCTTCCATAGCTGTCGAGTTTGTCCTCTACGTATGCTAGGGGTCTTGCGCATGTGTCCAATTCCAGATGTGACTTGATTATTTTGTTGAGTTTTGCGAGTCTTAACTTCGCTTAGGTAGTTGAAACGTTTTTATACTGCTAGTATACAGTAAATAGCAGCTCGTTGTCTCAACTGGCAGCTTGTATTGACTAATGTAGAGTTTATTTGTTCATATGCCTCTGAATCGTTTCGTGTCAGCTCGTGTATTTGCTGCATTGCCAACTCGCGGCAGCCAGGTGAACGCGCCTATTTCCAGTCTCGTTTATTTCAGAATTTATATTCAGTAACACTTCCTGGGTAACCTGTATAGGACATACTTTGAAATTTGATGATTTCCGCAGCTTCCAATGTATGACAACCTTTTTTCTATCCACTGTGGTAGCATTTTTCAGAATCTCGCACTGCGGCCCTCTCATGGCTTTGAACAAAGGAAAAGAGGACGATAATGTACCATTACTTCACCATGCTCCATCCAAAGTTCCGGTGGGTGCTTTTGGAATTTTCACATATTCACTCAGTTACCTTCTGATTTCGAGAATCTGTTTTTTTTTTCGTGAGCCTACTAAGTTATTTTCTGAGTGAGTGAAAAAAAGGTTATACTGGTGGTGATTTTAAAAATTTTCAAGTGAGAAAAATTTGCGACCCACCTCTTATCCGCATCATTTGACTTGACTTTGACGATTTTGATTCGCTATGGTTACGAGAAATCTTTTCCGAGGGAATTTGTGTTAAGTTTGCTGACGCTACTGTTCGAATGAAGTGATCAACTCTTTTCACAGCTGGGTTAATTGCTTTCGAGTGGTGCCAAGCTATTCGCCATTTACCCGCGTACTGACAATCCTACTTGTTGAAAATATTTGTTGAAATGATAAGTGAGGGACATAGGATCAGACATGTAATCAAAGAATTGGTTATTTCGCTTTCAACAATGCTAGGCTCTTCCTTCTCCCTCGATTATCGGTAACTTTCTAGAAAAATAAAGGGTAAAGAACAAGGCATCGGCGTTGATCCATACCTTTGCGAGATGCGCCACACATCTGAATTACATTCAGAGCTTCGTAGGGGCTGAGCACGATTTGGCCTATAGAGTGAGTTGCGAGATTTAAAGATCAGCTTTACATTCTTATGGGCGTGTCTATTGCCAATTGATCTGACTAGTAAGAGCTGAGCCTTAACCGTGAACTGGCTTTAGGATTATGCGCAAGGTGATGTAGTAGCGCTGATGCAGATTCACCAGCGAACAATAAGACCGTAATTTTCGCAATTCTTCTATTTTTCGGCATAGTTACCTTTTTCAATGTCATTGTGCACGCGCTTTACTTGTGAATAACTTCTAACAATAAGTTGAGTTCGATTATTGGTTACCGGAGCATATTTGCTCATAATAATTTGCTTCTAATTACCCATGTAGAAACACTTCGCATTCCCGGTACGCTATCAACTAAAATCCCCAAAGTAGCCGCAGGCTGAATTTTTCAAAGGAAGTGGAAAGTGATGCCGTGCTACCATCGTTGGTTACTTCGATTTAGGGATAAGGATACCTTGATTACTTCACTATTAAGTTCCCTCGCCGCCGGTTTTTGAGATATGCACTTTGGAAGGATTCTTTGAGCGTTCACACTTTTCTTACTGTTATGGTCGAAAGAAAACAGAGTTTCACCTATCCTCGTCAGAATGTGTTATTTAGGGATGAACAAATGCGCTGATGTATTGAATAGGGTTTGAGGTATTCTTCGGATTTTGTTCGTGCACCTTCACGTATCACATTGAACCAGCATGTTTCTGAAACTCAAGATCAAGATTATGCTTGCCTGCCCTGGCGAATCACTTTCCCTTATGTTGAGGCGGATTCAGGTAGATACGATCTCCGCGTGTGTGGATTCCTTGTTCGGAGCGCTTTAGATAGCTCCTGTTCAATGCAACCCTCGAGAGTTCAATGGATGACACATGGTTGGGTGCGAATGTTTAGGAACTAAAATACGGGTCAATATCTTCATTTATGAGTAAGAGCTATGTCTATGCGCTTAAGCACTCTTTTGGTTCTCATACTATGAACGCTGTGATTTGGTTATTCCTCGTAGAGCCTCTCCCTGTTTAAATTGTTTCTTCCTGGTCGTGTTCATGGTAAATGATATATTTCTGGTCTTTTCTACCTCTCTTGCTTTCGTTTCTTTGCATATTTATTTCCAGACGCGTTAGTATTTATTTAGATCTTTTTATCTCACTTAATGCCTTCTTTGCGGTTGTGATTCTTTTACTTCAATTCTGTATTTCATTGATCGAGTCAGAGACAGAGCGTTATGTTAGCTAACTGGCTTCACTTCCTGATTAGCACGCCTGTGGTGTTAGCAGATTTTTCTACCTCACATGATTACCACCCTTTGCTTTTGTCGCAAACATGATCTGATACCTTCGATCGTCTATCTCTGGAAGCTGGCTTTATGAGCCCGAACTCTTTTTGTTCCCCTTGATCTTCAGCTCCGATATCGAATGTATTTTGAAAGACTCCCGAAGCTATTGGATCACCGTCTCTCATTTTCACATAATGCTATTTTCTTACTTACGATTAGTACAATAGTAACAATAAATAAATGAATGAAATTTGTCCAGTTCGACAGCGCGTTGCGCACGTAATGCCCATAACGGGATAAAGACATGCACCTCTGGTGCCAAGTGCACTTTAGAGTGAAATTTTTTTGCATTCTTTCTTCATGCTCGAATGGTTTTGTGACAGCACCTATTGAACGATTTGGTGGGAGTGATTTCATTGTAGCAGTTGCGGTTCTAATTTTCACAAGGCTATTCAATTATTTGTTCACCTATGTCGAAAATCCCCTCTTGGAAGCTTCATAAGTATTTCACTGTATTTTCCTTTTGTTCACATTTCTGTCTAATTTTTATAAGTTTCTATAGATAGATAGTAGAAGTTCTCATGTTTACGGGGTTTTGGTTCTATATGAAAGCAGAACAAAAACATCATCTGTCGGTGAATTAAGAAATTTATACGTAAAAGGAAAACATTATGAAATGTTTTCAGGTTACTCGTCTCACGGTTTCGTACGAGAGAGCGCAGTCATCGAATAGAATGCGAACGGCGATTCTCATATGGTTGACTCTTCAGAACAGTATTCATACACTTTTAATCCGGTTAGTGAACATTTATTCACCGGAAAAACACCGAAGAAAAAGTGCTGCCTTTTTCTTTATGTTCATGTTCACGCTTCTCACAACCAAAGTGAGAGGGAGGAAAAGAGAGAGAAGGTTTTGTATTTTTTCCTTCTAAAAATGCGGGCTGCTGCTTGAGGGAAAAGAGGCTGCGTGATAATTTTGTGAGCGGTAGTCGACCTTTCGGTGTGCGCCATGCGTTTAATTTTGAGAATTGAAGAGAAGTCAAGTACGTTGTCGGGTAGCCTTGCAGTTGCTTTTACTTTCACTAAAAAGTATCACAATTGGCTGACGATGTAGGTAGATGGCTTTGTTGTCCGTCACGACATTTAATGGCACTGACTGTAAAGAGTGAACAATAATAGCTTTATTTTTGCGTACACCCCCAAAAGTGGTCTATTGCATTGGTCGAAATTTTGCTCCCTGTGTTCATCCTGAAATTCTACTAACATTAATTTAGCTCGTCCATATTCTATTCACTACATAACCGAACGTTATCTTTCTTCCTTTACTATTGAAGCTGAGTAAGCAATCCTCCCTTCAGAAGGTGGTGAATCTGGAATGTATTAGGTTGTCTCATAAATAGTGTCGCTTTTTTTCAACCAAAAAATTTTCATATCCAAATCCTCATGCTTTTACATCGAGTCATATACCATTCGAAAGAGAATTGTCTGCTCTACAAATATCGTGTTCTTCTTCCATCTATGTTCCATGGTTTTCAAATTTTAGGCCTGCGAAATGGGAGGTCCCGCCGACAAAAATTGACCAAACCGACAACTAGCTCTAACTTTATGTTCCCTTCGGAGAAATCAATCAATGATGTACCCTCTACTTACTCATGACCTCTTCTGAACATTCCACCCTTAGGTTGCCGAAAAAGGTTTGCCCTGTTTCTTTTCGAATTGGCCAACCGATAAGTCATGGCAATTTTCAAATTGAAATTCTTCCTCTGAAACGCTATTGTTTTATATCAACTGGTGTATCTTTTGTGAGCACTTCTTCTGCTCTATTCGCTCATTTGTTTTGTTTTGATGTTTGTTAGGAATTAGCTCGAATTTTAGGTGTTTAGGAGTAAGGTGCTTTGTCCACGAAAGTGACCGCATTTCTTTGAAAAAATTATCCTTGAGGAGATGAGAAAACCAACCAGGCGTACATTCCTAACTTAGTCACGACTTGTTCTTGAAATTCTACTAGTTTTTCAATGTCTCGGCTGTAAAAAAATTTCGACCTCGATCTCAGGTAATGGTGCTCAACCGTCGAGTTCTGGTTGAAAAACCGGGTCTGGAAATGGAATGATGCGACTTGTTGGGAAACCTAATAGTGTAATGTTTAGAAGAGGTCATGCATAAGTAGAGGGTACATCATTGATTGATTTCTCCGAAGGGAACATAAAGTTAGAGCTAGTTGTCGGTTTGGTCAATTTTTGTCGGCGGGACCTCCCATTTCGCATGCCTCAAATTTGAAAACCATTGAACATAGATGGAAGAAGAACACGATATTTTGTAGAGCAGACAATTCTCTTTTGAATGGTATATAACTCTCTGTAAAAGCATGGGGATTTAGATCAAAATTTTCTGGTTGAAAAAAAGCGACACTATTTATGAGACAACCTAATACATGGTGTGCAATGTGGGTAAAATGTAGCACATCTGAGCGCGCAGACGATCTTGGTGACAACTAGCTGGAGTGGGATGTAAAAGGCCTCATTGGCCTTGGTGAGGGTGCATCCGAAGTCTGATTTCTAGACTATGCGTGCGTTTTAACGCTCTTCACTATCTCCACTGCGCTGATGGCCATAATCGTATTTTTTGGACTGAAAGCAAAATTAATGGGAAAGCAATAGAGTTGAAAATATAAGTGGCGCGGGCTCTCCCTCTACTGCCCTCACCGTCTTCAGAATATGACGTCAGCTGCCATTGTCGTCAAGCTCAAGGAGGGCTACCACTGCTTCAGCCTGAAGTTCTTACATAATTTCGTGGATCGATTCAACGCTGGATAGTTTCCTAGAGACATTAGCTCCCACTAAGCAAGCCCACTTGAAACTCGTTTTTCGTTATGGTTGTTATGATACACGATCCTTCGAAGACCCCATTGAGCTCCCAGTGCACCATGTTTCCAGGGCAAATTTTTCTGATGCTGTCCACGTAGGTGCCACTATGAAAGTTTTCTCTTAAAATGAATGTGCTCTCTCAATACTAAGTTGGAACCATTAGGTTTGAAATGAGCAGAGTGCGATTAAACCCATCTGAATGTGGAGTAAAAATGTTCTTTTTTATTGCCCTCCCTCCCCCCGCCTGTATTTTTCAAAATGATTTTCTGAGTTCCAGCTACTCTCGTGCGCGAGAGGTTGAGCACATGTTCTTGTCAACAGTCGCTGTGTTCTTCACGGAAGTTATGAAATGCATCGTGTGTCTTGCTATTATTCTCAAAGAGGAGACGCCTAGGAGGTTGGCCGATATTTTTTAGAGATCTTTTTCTGTTTATTTGTTGAAGTTAAAAATTTGAAATGTTTGTGGTATCAGAAAACGCTTTAGATAAGAAATCATTCAGATGAAATTAGGAGGAAATGATATGATTTTGTTTCAGGTTTTTTGGAGTTTTGATGGATCAGGTGGTGCGGCAGCCGTATGACACCTTAAAGGTCTGTGTACCAGCGATGGTGTACATTGTACAGAACAATTTGTTTTACATTGCTGCTTCGCCTCTGGATGCTGCAACATTCATGGTAGTTTTGCCTTCCATTCATCGAATATTCAAGAAGTGTTTTCATGTTTTTTTTTGAGACAAATCTGTTATTGATTCTGTTAGAGGTAGACGAATCCCACAAATCATATTGTAGATATCACTTGTTTCTAAACCCAATTCAGGATGAGCCTGTGTTACTGAAAGATGACCTTATACATGTATGTGTACCACTGTAAGGCTGGTGCTCAATCCGCGATCCGTCGCGCGATTCCCGTGAATCGCAATTGCAGTTGCCCATTCGAATATTTGGAACACTGAATAAGAAACAAGTAAAAAAAAAAAAAAAAAAAAAAAAAAAAAAAAAAAAAAAAAAAAAAAAAAAAAAAAAAAAAAAAAAAAAAAAAAAAAAAAAAAAAAAAAAAAAAAAAAAAAAAAAAAAAAAAAAAAAAAAAAAAAAAAAAAAAAAAAAAAAAAAAAAAAAAAAAAAAAAAAAAAAAAAAAAAAAAAAAAAAAAAAAAAGAGCAGAAATAGCGGCGGGATTGGAGAGCACCTCGCGAATTGGTCGGGGCACCCTGATTTTCCGTCGCGATTCCATGAATCGCGGGAAGGATTGCGGACTCTGACACAAGCCTAAGCCTCAGTGACGAAATGGCACTCACCGCCATAAACCGTTTTGTAACTAACATTTAGTAACGAAAAGGGATAGGCGCCTGAGAGTGACAGCGAATGATTCTTTGGATGTTGTAGGAACGCTAGTGGTGAAGGCTGAAACACATGGGCGAAATACTGTTGGAGGTGTCCTTTGCCATCGATAGACTTTCATTAAATTTTATTTTTCCCTTTCGAAATGGGAGAAGATCTCCAGGGCTTTTGTTCACTTCGTAACTTTTTTCCTGCTTCTTTGCCTTTGCTGTTTTTCCTGTCTTTGTAAGCCTAGCTCTAGAAATTTCGTGGTAATATGAACTTATTTACTGGTAGATTTTTTAATAGATTTTTTTTAATTTTGCAGCTATATTGTTTTTTGAGGCATTACTTAACTTCAGCGGACTGAAATTAGGAAAAAATTTGTTCTTTGTTGCAGATAACATCTCAGCTGAAAATATTCACGGCTGCAATCTTCACGGTCATCATTCTCAAGAGATCGCTAACAGGAGCGCAATGGTGAGTAGGGAGAACAACAGTCCATATCACATCACTGTCTGATTAGGTGGGTTACGGAGTTGACCTGGCGGCTGCCGCACTTGATAGAAGACACATGGATAAGCCATTTCCAACGCACTTCGCTGGCAGGAAATGCTATTGGAAACGTCTTATTCACGCAAATTCTATCAAGTGCGGCGGCCGCCACGTTAAATCCGTAGACCCTCCTAGTCACATGGCGAGATATGGACTGTTTTTATATCGCACCATTCTTGCATCAATGTTTTCAGTTGTAGCGATACATGTGAGCATCGTTCTGTTTTAGGTTTGCTCTTTTGGTACTGTTTGTTGGAGTTTCTTTGGTGCAAGTGCAGTCGGCTGGAGGTAGTTCGGCCGGTTTGGATGGACAGAAACCATTAGTTGGTGAGCGTATACGAAGTTGTGTTAATATCTATTAGGTTGTTCCAAAATTAATGAGTCACCTTAGATATATTTCTGAAAAGAATCACAGGAGAAAATTAAAGGTACACTCTATTTCATGCAGCCAGAAATCCACGTGGCACACGTGGCTAAATTCTCGATGAAAAGGTGACATCACGTGTGCTCAAAGATGTTCTTGAATCGATGCCACGTTAATGCCACATCAATTTCTGGTCATTTGAAGGCGAGGGTATGAAACATGTTTGCGAAGTAGCACCCTCATTATCCTCCAAACAATTAATGGTCCCACTTGCACGCTACCTTCCGTGGCGGCTGTGACTCTATAGGATCTATTCTAGGCTCACTTCTTTATCGCTACCTATTAGGAACCTTTGAAACGCCAAGGAAGGATTATCCTGGATGATAGTTAAGGCAGCAATCCCATATGTGGTTGTGTCGAATAATCTTTTCTGTGAGTAGGATAGAGCAGCGTGCGAATATCAAAAGTTGTGCCGCCGTTGTCGGTGACAATGGTGCTTGTGCTCTTCCAAGTGAGCCAGTGCGGCTAACGTGAGCTAATGGACAAGATATCTCGCGCACATCCCACACTAACGTGAATTATGACCTGAAAAGTAATATAAATACGCGTGGGTGCGTGGGCTCATGCAACAAGCGAGGCCAGAGAGTCGTCCGGACACGCCTCTTCTTTATTTCGAGTTGAAAAGAGGGTCCTTGTTAAGGGCTTCATCGGCGGTTTGCTTTGCTTCTTTTTCCATTTTCGGTCAATTTGGACTCAGATTGTGAAATGTTCTACTTGAATCACGAATTATCCTCCCGCCAATCAATTTCACTTGTTTTCGAAGAGAGCGAAAGCAGAAGTGCTCTGATAACGTTGAGAAAGCTCTGTCATTTCGTGCGCATTGCACTGGGACTTGACGGGCAGCTTCAGAAGACCGTCACTATTCAGTTGAATAGCTCAGTCAGACTTGTGGTTTCCTCTCAAATTTCTGGAACTGGATAATAAAGTGTTTGCCCGGTTAAGGACCGTACCAAAGTTTCTTGCCGTAGCGCTTGCGCTGATAAGCTTCCTGAGGTTATAGAGCACGAGAAACCGAACATGCTTCCAATCGAATAAGATTTTTTCGGCCATAATCGCTGTGAAATTTGTGACAGATGTACGAGGGAATTGGAACGTGAACAGTCCTTCTGGTTTTTCGATTCACCAAAACAAACACATTTTTTGTTTTTTTTTCGTTTCCATCGTGAATGATGGGTATCAAGCCAGTGATCTAAGAGTGAGATGGAGTCGTGATTTTTCCGAAGAGAATTCCTTCAAATACATGGTGTATATTAGAAGAAAAAAACAGCGTAAAAAACAGCGTGTTTTCTTTATATTACAGGGTATTAATCGTTTCATATTGATGTTTCAGGGTTTTTCGCGGTGGTCATCGCTTGCTGCCTTTCTGGATTCGCTGGAATATATTTCGAAAAGATTCTGAAAGGTTCAGCACCAGTGTCTTTATGGATGCGTAATGTACAGATGTGCGTGTTTGCCATCCCGTCGTCTTTTGCTGGTGTCATGTGGCAGGTACGTTGAGGGCCCACTTGTTTTGTTCCCTGCCGAACCCTACAATAATTGCTAGGTTTTGCGCGAATTTTGGAACGTCAACTCGAAATGCAAAAATTTGTCACCACGAGGAATCGAACTAGGGACCCCCTTTTCTGGTATTCAGAGGGCCGTTCAGGAAAAATTAAACATGGTTCTGTGGTTCCCGCATCTGCCCCTATATCATGCAAAAGACCGTTTTCAAAAAGCTTGGCCCCTGAAAGACCTTCCTAATAA
>MU874937.1:10901-44731 GCA_036418205.1 Ostertagia ostertagi
ATGGGTAGTTGAGGAATTCGCACAATCGTTGAGCACTTCTGGGAGATAAGGTCCAGGGTCAATTTAATGTGGTAATCTCACTCGAATACGGAATCAGAGATGGCCACAAGTGGTGAAAGAAAAAACATCGTAAAAAATTCAGAAATTTCAAACCTGCGGAAAAGTATAAGAGGCACACAGCAAAAGAAGAGACTGTCGCGGACAGCCGGCACAACATTAAGTCGATAAAGCACAGCTGACCGACCACTACGACACAGAGAATATAACGAACGGTATGCGGGTACGGTTTCTAGCCGGGGGTCGGCGGATCGAAATCATAGATACCTGGCGGCTTAGTGAAACGTTCCGAAGTGCTGCGTAGTCGCAACTTCAACACTTAGCGATCTAGCACCTCCATGACGGGGAGACACCTCATCAGTGAAGCAGAGCCCAACTTTGCACCTAGAAGAAATGTCGCGTATTTGCCATTTTGCACAAATTTGACAAAATAAAGTACTCAGTCATGGTGAGGGCCTCGTTCGGTATATTTTGTGCTGTTTGCCGCCACATGAAGAAAGTAGAATAGTGGCCAACTCAATATTAATCTCTGCTGGATTACTGTAAGTCCTAGTTGCGACACAAAAGAGATGTCGAAACTAATAAATTATTAATTTTAAACGTGTTTTCGGTTTGTTTTATGTGGTCCTGGTGAACGTTGAACGCAACGTTCATCAGGACCACAGAAAAAGGCACAAAAAGCGTGCTATTCACTATGTCTAGCTTTGACTTATTCCCTGTGATTGCTTCGCACTTACATGGGCAGATCCAGTATAAAAGTGTCTCTAAAAATGAACTGTGCCAGATCACCCATCAGGTGAAATCGTTTCTTGCTCGAAATGAATCTGCACACCCCGTCATTGGTAAGTTATATCACAGTTTTCTACGAGTGGAACAGATGCGTTTACTTCACAATCAGATCTCATCATTCGCAATGTTACAAGCTACCATGTATTTACTACCATATCAGTAAAGCCAAAGCGTAGTTAGAAGATGAATTAGCAGGCTGTTGTATTGTGGACAAAAAATTAGAGACGAAACAGCAGTCTGTATTTGTGTGGTTGTGGTTTCAGGTATTCTGCATCCTCTTACTCGCCAAAGGACAAGTCTTAGGTTTGTTCCGTTCTTGCTCAATTAAGGTAACAAACCTATTACTTTATTCGTGCTTTTTAGGTTATGACTGCAACGAGAACATCCCTAAGAGTCGCCAACAAGTGTTGTTGGAAGCAATAGACCTTAGGCGCGAACCCATTCCATATATAGCAAATCTTCCGAACCTAGTAAGTGATTTGATTTCATATTTGCTAACACAAATTACACTAACACTAACAAATTACACTAACACTAACACAAAATTTGAGACAAGCTCTCATCCCAGTATGACAGAGATTGGAGCGTAAGCATACGTTACAATTAGGCGAACGCTTTTACCTGATTCCAGTAATTTTTGGGTGAGAAAGGCGCTAAAATTCATAGGAAAATTTTCATGGTGAAGAATGAAATGAAATTCGTTCATTTCAATAAAAAAGTGTCCAAATTCTAAAATTCATTTGTGGTGTGCTGAAACATCGGTGTTCGGAAGCTACAAGTACCAGGGTTTCAATGCTGTTGCTCATTTTCATAGAGCTCTGTTGATCGTAAGGTCGCTTGAAGTGATGGTACATCCTCGCAGTTCTTCACGCATTTGGATTTCTGGACTCACTCGACGTCACATAATTAGGAAAAATATGCGGGCGGATAAGTTACACTTTTCACTGCGTATGGTACCGAGATGCAACACTGGCGATCAGGAAAACATGGCAGATCTGCACGTCGGTGAGTAGGAGGCGAATCCACGTTAATTCATTAGCAGTTTGCTTAAGTTCTTGGCTTGGAGAAACAACAGAAAAATTACGGAAAGAAAGCTGACCTTACCGTTGAATTTTCTTGCGTCTTGTAAACATGGTGTAAACACTTCATGCTACTGTAAGTAAAATATTCAGATCATTGAAGATTTATCCTCAAGCAAATACACTGATCTAAGGCATTTCGGGTACGGCATCACGAAAGGCGGTAGTATTGCCACCTTAAACTACCGATAGAATAGGCGATTGTTTCCGATTGCAAAAATTAAAAGTGTAGAAATATGGACATGACCCGAAAGCGAAAGCCACCATCGCCACACTACTTGCAAAATTTGGTCCATACTCGGAGCTAAAGCCTGGATGATAGGATGCATAGCCGGGATTCTGCCAGTGCACCATGGATCAATTAATCACAGCAATGGAGGAGATGTTGGTAAGAGGTAAGCAACTGATGTTGTCTGCAAACCTTAGACTTCACGCGATGTTGATCTGGCAGCATTACCAACGGCAGCGTGGAAGAATTCAGTCAGGTGCTTGGCAATTCGTCATGGTGGAAGTGCGTCACACATTGGTTTGAACCTTCAATGCAACCTTCCATGGGTGGTATCGCTACCACTGCGCTGAAAGCTCTCCTTATCGTCGTTGAAAGAGTTGTAGAGGAAAAGGAATAGCCTACGAATGTTGCAAAGTTTCGGACATTCCGTAAAATTGATCACGTGAGCTATCCAATTCTAATGTATGACGGGAGCAGGAGCTACACCATTCATCTACACCATGAAAGCTTCTACCAGGTTACCATGAGCTCTGATCACATGATAGCCAGCAGCTAAGCAGGACTACTACTTCTATATTCTAAAAGCTCGATTCATGCTACTCATAATAATGCGGATGAATGCCCCTGATTGGTGGCATAGAGCCGCTAGCAAAGCCCGTGCATGTCCCATTCCTCCTGTCCCGAAGTGCACAGCAAGGGCTTTAGCGAATCGTAAAGACCGCCTCGACCGCTTCCATTTTTTCGTCGATGCTGCATGATGCTTCATTCTGCATTATTTCGAGGGGTATAGAGGTTCGAGAAGATTTCGAGGTTAAGAGGTTTTTAAACTGTTTGTTCATTTATGTATCGTGAATGAATTCTGACTTCCATAGCCGCGATTACTCTATCAGGTACTGGAGTTAACACAAGAGAGGTACTTGAACGATGTTTTTCTGCCAAAATTTCACAGTTGGTGCCCTTTTTCCATAACATCAATTCAGCGGAGTACCATGTTGTCGAAAAAGACTGTATGCTCAACCGAGGTCTCGCTGATCCTGAAGAGTGACACTTTTTGTAATCAGGCGCACAAGAATGCGCTTCCAGACAAAAGGAGCGACCTTAGTAGAATGACCAGCACGAAGCCTGTGCCTTATCATCGTTCAACTCCACCTGATTAGTCGCTGCTCATAGGGTCTGCGCAGAAGCTCCATAGCCCCGCAAAGTTCTAGGGCTGCTCGAGCCACGAGCACCCGCAGCACATTTTGATGCTAATGTTTCAAACCGACATTTTCCACCTTTTGAGTGGCACTATATATTAGAATGTTCTTCCAGACGAAACTTCCGTAGCCAGTTCTAGGATATCAGTAAGTTTTGCACTTGTTTCAACGCCAATTATTTCCACTTGATTCTAGTCATATTATAGCGCGCTGTACAACTCACTGCTGGTCGTATGTTCTTACCGCGACACATTGTGTTAAGAACCATGTGATATCCTTTGTATGATTCTAGTCGCCTGAAACATGTGGCGGAAAGTTATTGCAATATACAAGTGGCAGTGGGAAGGCTTTGAGACCTAGAGGAATAACAACACTGCCGAAAGCGCAGAACGCTTGTTTCTAGTGTATAAATCAAGGTGTCAATAAGCGAGCCTTCTGTGCGGTACTCACCAAATATACATACGTCCAAGCTTTTAACATTCAGTCAACTCAACGTTAATAATTGCCATTGCTTACAGACGTATAGTTGTGCGCTTGCAACAGAAGCCTTCACGGGAATTAGCAGTATACTAGGACTGCCCCATGACGGATTCACAATAACAAGGTGATTTTATGTTTTTCCCTTGTTAAAAGAGCGTAAATGTAGGAAAAAGCGAGGATATTCCGAATGACAAACCTACTTCATGAATGTTGTCACTTTGATTTTTTACAGCCCATTCACGAGTTGGGATGAAACGTTGAAGACTGCCGTTGCAAATGTACCATACAAGGATGTTAGGTGATAGTTCGGCTCAGATTCTAAGGAAACGCTACCAGCGCTGAAAAGCTCCGTAAAACTTTCGAAACTCTTAACATTTTGCATAATTTTAGCTGTGGTATCCCAGAGCTACACAAGTGGATGCGCAGTTGACATGCAAACTGAGAAAACGGCTCACCCTATGTAATTCTAAAAGTAAATTCAATACGTTCCGGTAAGTGCATGTATTATGGCCAACTCGAATGATGTGTACCCTTCCGCATTTCAGGGATAATATGAATTACCAATACATGTAGTTTCGGAACTTTGTCGATCAATGTGACTGCTAAATGTGGGCGTTAAAATTGATCTTTTCGTTGAAATGAATAAAGCTTCACCGTTCCATTGTTAGCATCAATCCTCGCAGTCGCAAGCCTGCTGCTGCAGAAAAGTTCACCACCTGCAATTTCTCTCGGCCACGTTTGAAACTGCTAGGGCGTTCACTCGTCGGCGAACAAAGCTGTGCAAATCAACTTCAACCAACAGTTGTGTTGAAATCGGTCTAGCGGTAGGACTTCAAGTGACGAACTCAAGCAGAGACAAAAATGACAAAACATGGCATCTCAAACTTTTTCTGCAGTGATTAGGTTCAATGGGATTCCATGCAGTTGTCAGTCTCGTACGGCACTGTCTTCGTGTCCGTGACAAGCCTTCGATCACGCTGTCTGACAAAGACAAAGTCAATTTGCGTTCTGGTATCCCCACTGTAAAACGTGATGCGGTGGGAGTCACTTTCGCGATAGTTGGTGATCACAATGGTGAGATTGTGCGAGTTTGCATACTCAAAAATTCTCTCGCAATCGGGGTTTTGTGACCAATACCTAGATCGCCATGACAGCTGTAACCACCTTTCGTAGCCCCCAACGTGACCATTAAAGTCAGCGGCGACAATTAGGGCATCCTGTGATGGTACATCAGCTAATTTGTCATCTAGCAGGAGCTAGAACTCGTCCCTGGCGGGATCGGAGCAGCTTGTCTGTGGATTATACGCTGAGGAGAGGTGGTATTGACGGTGCTTCGAAGCGGCAACGATTCCCACGAAGCAGTAATCGTAAAGCTCAACCTCAACAATCGAGTCACGTAAACGTCCAGTTACGATCACACCGACGTCGCTAGTTGTTCTGGGACTGCCACAAAGGATGGCTTTGAAGCCACGGCAAATGTCCTTCGATTTGGAGCAGCACCACCTAGTCTCCTGCACAGCACAGAAGTCAGTTTGCCTGTTCGTTCCGTCGTCTCGTGAACCGGCCTGTCACGAGGACCTGTTGCGTGCACAAATTTCCGCGTTCAGCTAGCAGTTCCCAGTGGCACTACTTGGAGGAACGTACCCCAACACCATCAAGCTGGCTTACTTAGCAGTGTGTTCTCATGTAAGCGTTACTTTCGTCCTCAATACAACTACTCCGGTGGCGAGTTTTTCGCGCTCATGTGGGTCCTCAACTTTCAAGCGCTCATAGTCTTTTTAAAGATTTTTCTGGTAAGGTTGCCCTTCATTGGACACCTTCAGAATTCGAGCGTCTTTAGTTGCAAATTCCGGCTAGAAAACTAATTATAAAATAAGTTGTCCAGCTGTCTCTCGGTGTGTGCAAGCTTTTTATCAGAAATTTCGGACTTCCAACGACCGTAACTTTTCTGAATTGAAATTTTGGGAATCCAAAGCTAGCGTGATTAAATGATCGGAGCTTTGAAAAAAATGCCAGATTAAACGCTACAAAATCTCAACGTAGGGGTGTGGTCACAATGGTGATTTTTTGTGGACAATTGCGAATTGTGGACAATTTTTTGGACAATAGTATTTCTCTGGAGGACAAGTACTATCGTCCCCATCTTCAAACAGAAGGGCGACGCGATGGACTGCTCCAACCACCGCGGGATCAAGTTGACGAAGCATACCTTCGAGTTGTACGAGCGGCTTGAAGACTCGAAGATAAGAGAGCTGGTCCCGATCTCCCAGGAGCAGTACGGGTTCATACCTGGAAGATCCACAACGGATGCCATCTTCATCGCTAGGCAAGTGATGGAAAAGTATCGTGAAAAGCGCAAGCCTTGCTTCCTAGCTTTCCTCGACCAGAAAAGGCGTTCAACCGGCTACCGCGAGCAGTACTATGGAGATCGCTCAAGGAAAGAATCGTGCCAGAACACCTGGTCTCGCTGGTGAGGGACATGTACGAAGGAGCCAAAGCAGCCATACGCACTCCTCACGGCCTAACAAAGGAGGTGGTCATCACGGTTGGGGTGCACCAAGGGTCAGCTCTGAGCCCGTTCCTCTTCCTCCTAACACTAGATGTCTTGGTGGAGGGGCTCTTGTAAGGACCACTTGAGACAATCCTCTGCGCTGACGACATAGTTCTGATAGCGTAAAGCAGAGAAGAACTTCAAGCCAAGATGCAGAGGTGGCAGAATGTTCTGGCAGAAGTCACAAGTCTGGTACCAATTAACCGACCCCGGAGGGATGGAGGGCTTGGCTTGCCCGGGCGACTTACGACCCAGGATTTGATCCCCGGACTGCTCGCGTAGTGAGCGCGCCACTTGTCACTACACCACTTCCGCCCGCACTGAAGAAAAGAAGGACAATAAAGGTAGTCTTTGTTGTGGCCGCCCCACATGTTCTGACATCTTGGATCTCAGGAAAAGCATGAAGAGGGTTATCTCGAGAAGGGTGACCAGAACGCTGGAGTTTTTCAATACAGCCATGAAGAGAGTGGACAGGTAGAAACTGCTCACAGTCTGTTATAAGTTGCATAAGCATCACTGCTCAGTCCAACGGAAGGAGCACAGCAGAAACAAAAAGTTCAAAGAGCTGGTGTCGAGGGCCGAAAATGGCGATTATGCGGGCACCTTTCTCATCGACACTAAATTTTTCACATGAAGCGGAGCTCCAGTTTTCAGACTCTGAGGATACCCGCACGAGGTCTCGTGGAAGCCAATAAGAGTGACCGGAATTTTCGCTACAAACAGCGTCCAATCTTTATCACGATTCGGGCAAGCTTCTCAATTGCTCACCACAACTGTCTGTTGAAAAGCGAATAAAACTCGACACATACTTAGCTAACGAATGTTCCAGTGCATCGCCTGTTACTGAAAATCTCCCCTCTCCAAGTAGGAATAACACTCTTTTCAAAGTGATCCAGCTTCTGAATAAGGTGCAGAAGCTGTTCAAGAGCGCTGTTTGGATACTCTTTCTGATTTCACATCCTCCAGCAATGGCTCTCCTATCCGTTGATTTCAACGTGCTAGACCATCCCCTGTGGAATATGTTAGAGGGCAGAGCCTGCACTAAACACTGCATCCACATCATACGCTGAAGCCTCTTCTCCGCAACGTTTCGAAGGGAACGCCCCAGGATGCCATGCGGGCCACAGTATAGTTGCGTTTGAAGCTATTGGGAGCCATACTCACAACAACAGGGGAGCATATTCAATGAATGTCAATTCTCTCACTATGTGGATGCATTGCTATAATTTTTATAAAACCTTGAAGATACATCCATTTTGAAAGAAGTCACAAGTAATGAAAAGTGGTGCCTGCATGTAAGCATATGGCCGATACACATACATATTTACATACATATACCTATTCATACATGCACACGAACACCCCAGGTTAGCGGTTCAATAAATGGTATGATTTGCTATCACAAACTAGTTGTTTCAGCGTTCGTCGGGCTCTCTGATAGATGCTTTTATGATGTTTAACGAGCTTCCTTAGTCTGAGTAGCTTAGAAGGCTTTACGCCACTTTATGACCCCAGACGACGAGCGATATCGTAGTCCGAGCTCAGTTTAATTCACGTCCACTTTCATGTGTACCAGAAAAGCGGACCCTGGCATCAAGCGGGCCAAGAGCCAAAAAGAAGAAGAAGGAGGAGTAACCTAGCACGATGAAAAAGCATACATAGAAGGGACAGCTACAGTAAATTACAGGGAGTCGGTGACCGACACACGCAATGTGAAGAGCGCAAATAGGATTTCTTGATACCAGTTTTGCTCCGCCCGCTATCGCGCGCACTGAACCGCAAGCTTTAGCGAAAGTGATATATCAGCATGAGGACCTCCATTAACACCTCACTATAGAACATGTTGGACTTCTCCCAGTTTTGCTCAAGTCCATTGAAAATACGTGATAACGTCTGAAGCTGGACAGGCACATTTATCTCACAACCGTTAGCATCTAGCATCCTTCTTGAATCCAGATAATTTGGCGGTGAGTAGCATTTTCTTGCAGTCAGAAGTTTACGTGACTCGAGTGTTAGAGCTGAGCGTCACGATTACTGCTCCGTGGGAATCGTTGCCGCTTTAGGGCACCGTCAATACCACCTCTCCTCAGCGTATAATCCACAGACAAGCTGCTCCGATCCCGCCAGGGACGAGTTCTGGCTCCTGCTAGATGACAAATTAGCTGATGTACCATCACAGGATGCCCTAGTTGTCGCTGGTGACCTTAATGGTTACGTCGGGGCTACGAAAGATGCTCACAGCTGACATGGCAATTCGGGTATAAGTCACGAAACCCCGATTGCGAGAGAATTTTTGAGTATGCAAACTCGCACAGTCTCACCATCGTGAACACATACTATCGCAAAAGTGACTCCCACCTCATCAAGTTTTACAGTGGGGATACCAGAACGTAAATTGTCTTTGTCCTCGTCAGGCAGCGTGATCGAAGGCCTGCCACGGACACGAAGACAGTGCCGCACGAGACACCAAGCAAGCCAAGCAACAACGACTGCTCGTCTGCTCCCTAAAGAACACATCTTTAAAATTAATGCAAGCCAAACGATGTGGAACTAAAAGGATAAAGTGGTGGTGAATGAAGGAAAAGGGACGCGTCCTGTTCTCTCGCATTTGGCTACTGACATTAGCGTCTGTCGACGAAACGTGGGAACGTGCTGCCGATGCGATAGTTCGTGTTGCTCGCTCTGAACTTGGCATTACAAAGCCTGGGCTGCGAAAAATCGACAAGCAGACATGTCTATGGACTGTCAATTTCACGGGAAAACAGAATTCATCATACGTTCCTCAGCGAAAAACTGAGAACTGGGAGAGCTACCAGGAGGCAAGAAAGCCGCAAATAATGCCGCGACTGTCGTTGAAGCTGCTCACTTTGCCAGCGGTAGCGAAACACTTGAAATGCGCGAAAGCGAACAATACCTTAACAGACTAGACAAAGCTCGACATCGCCAAACCGAGAATATCGAAAAGTTATCCAGCATTAGCAACGAGTACGGGCGGCTCCCATTGGATCGCGAGAGAGCAGTAAAGCGATGGCACGACTACTTCGAGAAAATGTCGACAGCACAATTCTCACATCCGGTAATCCCTTCCGCTCCTCCGGTCTACGGTCCTGTCTCGATGTTGTGGAAAAGAAAGTGCCTGAGAGTTGGCACGACGGTTCCCATCTGGAAGAAGAAGGGCAGCCCCGCTGACTGCACAAGCCACCATCCAATTCGTCTGCTTTCCCACGCCATGAAGATATTTGAGCGAATTATAGATCGTCGTATTCGCGACATAGTGCAGCGGACCACGAAATAGTGTAGATTTGTAAGCGGCTGTGGTACCAGTGATGCAACACATGCCGCTCGTCTACTGCTGAAAAATACCGCCAGAAACGGGAGCCTTTTCATTTCTCCTTTCTAAACTTGGAAAAGGCTTTGGAAAAGCGATCGCGCTTTGCGTGACGTAATATGGTACGCTTTGAGACAACATGGCTTTTCCGAAGAACTTATTAGTGGGTGCATGCTATTCTCGAGTCCAAAGAGCCGAATGCAAACGTCAGCAGGCACCTCGATGGAATTCCCAATATGGTGTACAATGTGTGAACGCATCAAACAGCCCAGGTGGTAAACCTATAGAACACAAGGATCTTAGGCGATTGGTTGTCTATCGCAGAGTTAACCAAATGCAACACTCTCTGCAAGAACTCGTTACCAACCTTGTGGCAAATATGGGAGTATGTAACAGAGCATGCACTGCAGCACGTTTCGCCATAGATCGGTGGCTTTATCCATCAGCTGCTTTGCCCACAATATCCTACTATATATAATTCGGTAAGTATGTCTGTGTGTGTAGGTCTGTGTGTGTGTTTGTCACGAAATTCACCGTTCGATCACAGTAACGATAGAGCAGTGGTTCTTACATATGGTATAGGGAGTTGAATGGGGACACAAGTGTTATGTGATAGGAACTGATAACGACTGATAATAGCTGATAAGAGAGACCAGAAAGCGAGCATCGCCAATTTTTGTCATTCAAATTGGCACTACAGCGTCTATACCTATAAGTGTTATGTGGGGTGGTCCCGGAACATTGGTGGTGCATGAGTGAAGGCGATTGCAACTGATTAGGGCTGATAAGATCCGTTAGAATGCGAAAGTGATCGACTACGTTACCTGGCTCGCGTTAACATCAGGCAACATCAGGCAACATCATATTTACAAGTGTCATGTGGGGTGGGACGGGGACATTGTTGGTGGGTGATTGAAAATGATTGCAACTGATAAGGGTTGATAAGGTGGGTCAGAATGCAAAAGTCGTCAATTCCGTTACGCAGCTTGCGTAGACATTGTTAGAGCTTCCCTACTTACAAATTCTATACTCGATATCTGAGAGTTGGGGTAGGCCTGTCACCGGAATCGACGTGCACTTGATAAAAACTATGTGGATAAGCTGCATCCAACATACATCGCTGGATATCAGCAGAGCATGCTGGCAACAGCTTACCCACGCAACTTCTATCAAGTGCACGTAACTTCCGGTGACACACCTACCCCAACTTTCGGATATCGCCTGTATTGTAGCGATACGTGCAATTGTGTTGATATCACCAGATATCACCAATATTTCGCGGTTCGAAATAATGGTGAACGTAAATAAATGATAAATATTAGCTCCTCACTTATGTCAATAGACATATTTCGTTTTCGTTCTGAAACTGACTAGTCTCCTGCACAGCACAGAAGTCAGTTCGCCTTGGCGAGTTTTTCGCGCTCATGCGGGTCCTCAACTTTCAACCGCTCATAATCCTCGAGATTTTTCAGGTAAAGTAGCCCTTCATTGCACTCCTTCAGAATTCGAGCGTCTTTAGTTGCAAATTACAGCTGGAAAACTAATTGTAAAATAACTGGTCCAGCTGATAAGCTCTCGGTGTGTGCAAGTTTTTTTTTCAGAAATTTCGGACTTCCAACGACCGTAACTTTTCCAAACTGATATTTTGGGACCAAAGCTAGCGTGATTAAATGATCAGAGCTTTGAAAAAATGCCAAATTAGGCTACAAAATTCACAACGTAGGGGTGTGGTCACATTGGTGATATTTTGTAGACATTTGGTAGTATTTCTCTGGAAGAGACGGATTTTTGGGATACAATTGGTCATACCTTTCCTGAACATTGTCATTTTCTCATATAGGTGAGCTTTTTTTGGAAAAAAGCAAGGGTTGTGTTCTACAACAATGGTCCACTGTCATATCGCTTCCATCGCATTGAAGCTTCGTCTCCGATTCGACGTGTGTTTTTTGTGAAATAGCGAATACTCACGATAGATCGAGTCGATGCGTCCCTATCGCCTCTGATATGCTCGAGACAGTATAAGTGCGCCCATTTATTAGACACAAAAGAAAAAAGCTATCGAAACTTTTGAGGAAACGTTGATTTTTTCGGGCACGTTAGTTCTCGCTGATAGGCCTCCAGTCCATCTACTAATAAGACTACCATCGCATGTCTTTGCCCCAAACCCGTGAACGAAACTAACCCCTCTCTTCTATTTTATTTATGCGTGCCTAATAGAGTCCACTGTGATCGGACGTATATACCGAAACGCTCACCCCTTTGAAAAAATTTCCCTTCGCGTGCTTCTTCATGCACTGGGGCGAGGGTTCCTACCGCTTCGTGCACTGGGGCGAGTGTTCCTACCGCTCGGGTATTCGCCCACGTACGCATCTACCTCAAACGTTGATTAGTGACAAAAAGGTAACAACGAAAGTTATAGAAGGATAGCTACGGTTTTTGTTCGATGTAGTACATGATGACAAGGTGGGCGCTATCGCAAGATACTGGGGCACTGAGCACTCAAAACACGTAAGAAATGCAATGAGACTCGGGCAGGGAGGGATGGGCAGCCCACGTCAGATCCACGGAAGCGTTCCAGGACTAGGCTTGAGAGACAAGGAAGTCCGAGGTGCGTAAGCAGTTCTCGTATCTCCGAAATTCGTCCATCTCCTTCAGGCTCGCCATCGGTCCTTATGAACCTTTTACGGACTGCCTCAACCCTAGAGGCACATCGCGCCGAAATCTTTTCCTGAACACAGGGTAAGACGGGATGGGATTCGGGCTGCGTGAGTGATTTTCATTTTCCCCGAAAATCCTAGCTTTTTCCTGACGAGGCTACTCCGTGTATCCTACCATAGCTCCAAGAAATGCGTAACCGGTGGGTGAACTCATATTTGGTGGGTTGCAAAGTGGAAATAGAAAAAGGTCAAATTTAGCGACAGCTTCCAAGAGCATTGGAAATAATCGAGTTAAGAATATGATGAGCCAGGAGAGTTGATCGTCAAAAACGTGGCAAAGAAGTTGGCGGTTTATAGGTCCAGTCCTCATCTTTTTTGTGCGCTGTACCATGAAATGGGATTCTCGTAGTGGTCTATAAGTCCGACGGAGCGACGATTTATCTGACTTTGAAGATTGAGTAGCCGTAAGCAAATGCTCTCGCATGAGTTTCATGCTCTCAAGATCAAGGTATTTGCCTCTTACCGACCAGAGCTCCAGGCTCAAGTTATAGTGCTTTGGTTAGTAGCAACTCAGGTAGGCAGTAAGAATGCTCGCACCAGCGCGACATCGGCTTGAAAGAGCGCGCGCGAGCGGGAGAATTTTTCAAATGGGCGAACGTTGCTGGATATACATACGTGTGATCTCTTATTATGGTAACCTACAACACCAACAGATGGTCGATCCTTCGTCCAAAAAAAACAGCGAAAACAGTTAACGATCAGTAACCAATATTTATTTTTATGGCATCAAGAATTCATATTGACGGTGGTAAGGCAGAGCGGCACGTTTTAAATTAAATTGATACTAAATTGAATTCTGGAACGATTAGCATGTCGTCTTGAATGGTATTGTAAAACTGAGCAAGAAACTATAGAACAACAGCTGACGTGGCCATTTCCTGTACGCCACAAACGTTCTTTCCGCGGTAGAGCCTGAAAAACGAAATAATATTCGTCTTCATGAATAATAAATGAAGGTTTGAAGGTTCAATAGCCGACAGTCCCGTTTTCGAATGCAGCACGCTTTCGACTTGCACATCATTGCGGTTTTTGAAAAGCAATATGACCTGCGCAATAACGACTTTGAGGGTAAGCCGATATATTTTCCACCTCTTAATTTATAAAATTTTTTGCATATTATTATCAATTTATAATCACTTTAGTCAATATACTATTAATTTCATTGCATTCTCCTCTGCATGACAAATTTGCAAGCCAGCTCAAGCTTTATTCGTCTTTCACCTCTGTCTCTATTTCGCCAACCCCAACGCAATGATGAGCTCCGGGGATTGACGGAATAGTAAGGATCGTCTAAGGAAGGAACCATTCTCTATCTCATCACTTTCTTTTTACAATTTGCAGAACTGCAGAATGGAATCCCGCAATAATACAGTTGGTGTGGGGAAGTTCGCGACCGCGCACGGTATGCAAATTTCGCATCAAACCTCGCAAAAGGTAATGTCTGTTAGAATAAAAGCTCAGATTAGCTACCAGAGAGCTACCAGCTAAATAAAGCACCACCTACACCTAACTAGTAAAAATATCCAAATAAAATAAAGGAAGTAATAGGATAACGAGAGGAACCGTTACCTGTAATAACCGTTCTCTCCCCACTTGATTCCCCATGAGTTCTTTATGATCCAGTAGGCTTTGTTCTTTTCGGTACCATATCCAACTATAAGAACGCCATGATTCAGCATGGACGGTTCACAGAAAATTGTCCATGGATAAGAAATGCCATGTCGATAGAACTGCAGTGGATTCGCATTGATACCTGAATGACGGCAGGATCGACAGGATCAGCAAACTATCTACGCATCAAAAAAGAAGGCATATTTCAAGTTCATTATGTGGGCTAGCTTAATGGAATACCTGCCTCTTCCAATTGGTGGACCCCTCCTCATGAACTGGCGAATAGGAGGGATCCTCGAATGGAATAGCGCGTGATTCATTTCACTCTGCCATGCAATCCGAGTGGAATGTGTTTATGAACGCAAATGACTGAAAGCAGGGCATTCGCCGACGAAAGCATTTTTCTGGGTAAAGCATGAGAATTTTCTTATTCGCATGCGCAACGTGGGCAATGCAGAGCTGATTTGATTTTATACAGAGAAACAATTATAATTAACCTCTTCTCTGCAAAGCCGGGCAAAAAAAATTAGACCTATTGCAGCAATACAAGGGGTAAATGGTTAGTCATGACTATTCAGAGCTTTGTATAACCATCGGCGTACGTCATAGGCTCTCCTAGTGTTACCATGCTTCACATCACATCCGCACCGGACGCGGAACTGACCAGGAAAGTCTTTCAAGGGGTCCCAAGCCTTTTCACAACGGTCTTTTGCATGATTTAGGGGCGCTTGCGGAAACCACAGAACAAAAAAGCATAAAAAGCATGTGCCGTTCATCAATCCCTTTTTGGAACGCGGCATTCTACTTCCATTTGTACATTCGCAGTGGCTTTTGAAGGCGATGTGGCTCATACGATGACTTGCGGGGGCAGCTGATGTCAGTATTTTTATCCTCCCAGACAAGTCTGCTTCAATTGACCGACCCCGGTGGTATGGAAGGCTTGGTTGGCTCGGGCGACTTACGACCCAGGATTTGATCCCCGGACCGCTCGCGTGGTAAGCGCGCCGCTTGTCACTACACCACTTCCGCCCACCACCATTGACCACAGAACAATGGTCACAAAAAAGGGGTCTCTGGTTCGATCCCTCGTAGTGACAAACTCTTGCATTTCGTGTTCATGTGGTTACTGACGGTCCTATTTATGAATATGGCATCCACTGTTTATGCTAATTCCATTTTGCGCGAATTTGGAACCGTAAACTCGGAATGCAAAAGTTTGTCACCACGAGGAATCGAACTAAGGACCCCCTTTTTTGATATACAGAGGGCCGTTTAGGAAAGTTAACCATGGTTCTGTGACTCCCTCATGTGCCCTTATATAATGCAAATGAGCGTTTTTAAAAAGTTTGGCAATCTAGAGGCAGTCTAGGCAGAGGCAATCTAGGCAATCTAGTCAGAAGCGTTCTGCATATTTCGAGGTTTTGAAGAGTTATAGAATAGATTTTGCCCTGAGATCACGGCCGCTTGGCATGCAAAAAACGCCTCGTCCCATACACGAAAAAAAGCACTCGTGTTAATTTGGAGTCACTACCAATTTTTTTCTGGTAATTTTCGTGTGAAAGGTCACCTAGCCGATGTTCAAAATCATTAGGTTGGCAATATTGAAATGTAGCTTCTACTTCTGTCGTCGTTTACTCAAAAAAAACGCAACCTCGTGATGTGAGAGACCTATAAGACTAGCCTACTAAGGAGGGCTGATTGTGGGTCAGACAGCTACAGCTGAAGCCTGCCCACAACAACAATCTCGCGTTGAATGAGCTCTGCGTCGTCAAGCGGTGAATTCGGCCAATGTGAAACTATTGCACCACAACGGAAGACCACATGTGAAAATCAAGCAACAAGAAATCGAGGAGTTGGGCTGGAATGTTCTACCTCCAGCGCCAAATAACAGGGATCTGGCGCCGTCTGTCTGTCACAGACCCAGGTCAGCGCAGCATTCCTTAGCAGCAAACCAATTTGATAACCGCGACGACGTCAAAATTTGACTGCCTAACTTTGAGTCGAATTAGAAAGCTTTGCGTATTGAAAGGCGATGAGCCTGTGACACAGGTGAAGGAATGGTTCAGGTTGATTTGCTTCATTATTGCTTTTATACTGAGAATAATTGATGGTCGAAAACGACATTTCAATCTAACCAACCTAGTCTTTCTACCGGAGAAGAACAGGGAAAATGGAAGGGGTGATGAATAAAGGCCGTCTAATAGTCACGCGCTCCAGTATAGCAGCACTGACTACCGGTCGCGTCACGCGTTGGGCATGGAGTGCGCTAGTTGGAAAAATCGCCAAATCTACCTTCTATTTGAAGGACCATAACTTTCTCCATAGCGAAAATAATTGGTGACCGAAAACGACATTTTCCGAGTTTTTCTTTCCCTTGATTGTCTTTTTCTCCACAAAGCATTTACAAGAGAAACAAAAACATGAAACAAATGGTAAAACGTATCAAGCAAGAGCGAACCGTACCTCAGTCGGCTCGGCTTCAACTTCATGCAAAAACCGGCCCATTTTTCGTCACGGTTCCTTGCCACAGATAATGTTTTCCACTTTTCTAACTTAAGAACGAACTTGGTATTGCTCCACATACACGGAACATTAGTGCGTTGAGGCATAATATTTCGAAGAAGATTTCCAGGAGGGGATCTTAGGCGCTCTTCTCAACTCAATATAATGTGAAATCTCTGGAGAAATTCTTCAGCTTGGTGCGAATTTGGTCCAAATGTGGCGCGATTCAGCAGTTTTTGCATCTTCAGCAGTTTTATCAACGACTTGACCTTTTTCAGGGTCCGACACAGTTTTTATTGTACTACCTCTTTGAGAAGTAAAATATTACCACAATGAAAAAAATTTCATGAAACAGATGTGAAAAGCAATCGGAAAATATGAGGTGGAATTATAATATCGGACATCGGCTAGGTGACCATTCTCACGAAATTTATCAGGAAAGACTGCTGTGATTCCAAGTTAAAACTTAATGTTCATGGACGATTAGGCATTTATCCTAAGCGCATTATCGTACTAGGGACTTTTTCTTAATTCTGAATTTGTGAGACTTTGCGAAACTCATAGGTGGAATTATCATTTTGGGACGCAGTTTATTATGTGGCGTGCAGTGGGGACCAAAATGCGGATGGAGGAAAGTAGTGGCAACTTATAAGAACTGAGGAACGTGTGAATATCGCCGGCTTTGGCTCGGTTGTAGTAGAACCTTGGCTCTTAGATATGGTATGGGAAATTGTACGAACACCAATAATGGGTGATCAAAAGTGATAACAATCGACAGCAGCTGATGAAGAAGTTCAGATTTCGAGCACCATACATTTCGGTGTAGTCTTCGCGGTGGCCCCTGAACCTTGATTCCTACATGTTGCACAGAAGGTCAGACGGAGCCACTGATGGTCAGTGGCCCAAACTAATAACAAATGATAAAGTGGAGTGGAAGTGGTAATTAGCTAGAATTCTACTGGAGAGTATGCACACAGCTGAACTAAATCAGATGTTCAGCAAGTGATCACGTGCCATTTGTCATCGTGAACCAAGAGAACCAAAATTGTTGTTGAGTTGCTAAACTATCTGAACATGGACCAATAGTGAATTTCCATCGGAGTTACTCACTAGATGCTCGGTGATTAGACACATTTCATTACCACATCGATGCTAAAATTTAATTACTACGCCATGCTTCTTCTTATTATTATTCTTTAGCGTCTGTCCCACTTGTAGGCGGGGTCCGCTCTGTTTATTTGTTGACGCCACTTTTCCCGATTGAATGCTTGACCGGGGTGGATATTAACCGACTGCAAGTTTTCGTGCAACGGTGGTGGTGTCCGTTCATCCAAGTGGTGCCACTCGCAACTGCTCACTTTTGTGAGCTGAGCTAAACGCTGACATTCGAATGCAGGCAACAGGCCCCCCTAACAGGCCGGCCTTCGAACACCCACGTCACATCATAAATGTCATGTCGCTGTGTGAGCATCGAGATAATGCTACGGCGTCCGTAGGAGCCGATGCGCACTCGCAAAGCCCGGCGAGTGTGAAAAGCATGCGAGGGTCTCCGATGCAAGGACGGCATCGGGGGACAACTAGGCTAGTCCAAAAGTCCCGCAACGTATGGAAGGTTCGCGAAATGTTGGCACATTGACAGGTCGCTCGTGCAAGTTGGTAGAAGCACTGGAGCGAAGAAGAATTGATTTCTGTGCCGTGCAGGAAACGAGGTGGTTCTGCTGTTAGTTGAGGGACATCGGCCGCGGCTTTAAAGTCGTTCTCTGTGGCAGTCCCAGGACAACCAGCGGTGTCGGTGTGGTCTTCTCTGAACGTTTCCGCGATTCTATTGCGAATGTCGAACTTTACGATGACCGCTTGATGAAGATCGTTGTTGCTATGGAGCAGTGTCAATATCACATCTTTTCTGCGTACGCTCCACAGACCGGCTGCTCCGAACGAGCCAAGGACGAATTCTGGGCCTTATTAGATGAGAAAACCGCTGAGGTACCATCGGAGGACGCTATCTTTGTCGCAGTGACCTTGATGGACATGTTTCTGCGAAAGGCGGTTATACAGTGCGTTTCAACCAGTATGGCACCCCTCAAATTCACGTTTGAGATGGACCATGAGGTTTCATGCTGTGAAATCCTTCTCAATCGATTTCTCGTAGTCGATAAACTATCGATGGAAGCAAAGCAGATAATATCGCTTCACTTTCGAAAAAAAAAATCTGGATTGAAATTTTTTTCTTTTTTTCAAAAGTATGTGCACATTAACAAAGACAAAATATAGAGAGATTAGAAATCAGTGGGCCTCCAGAGTTTCTAATTAGCTCAATCTTCTGTCCGGCATAATCTGAACCACGTTTGCATAGCTGTTTCGTCGCTGTCGGCCCAAGTAGCCTCTACCGCCACTTCAGTTCAGCCCGCGGTATTATACTTCCTGTTGCTAAAGTTAACGCCTTGATCGAGGGCTCCCTATAGGGTTGCAGTAAGGAGGACCAACAAGCCGATCCAATCGCTTGAGCACCATTTGGTTAAGGCCATTCTTTGGTAGATTGCGAAGCATCGAAAGACACTTGCTTCTGTTGCTAAAAATGCAATTTTCGCTCCGCTTCGCTAAGGAAGGACAATAGGTGACATTGGAGCACTTCTTATTCTTCACAGTTCATACGCAGTAATGTCACGGCAGTTTCTGTATTTCCGCTGATTGCGAAACCGCCGCAGACCCATCAACGGCCTTTAACGAAATTCCTTCTCGAGAGCACGAGCGACTCACAGCCAAGCATCTCCAGTAGTAGCAAAATCCACCAGGCCGTCAAGTTCGAACTCTTCCAGGAACTAAGATTACCTGAAAGAGAAAGTCCATAAAAGTTGCTTATTTTGAATAGGAAATTCTCGAAAAACCGTGTCTCGCCCGGTGTCCTATCCTATTTGCCATGTCTGTACGAGCAGACTCCGATGTGGCTAACTAGTGCTGGGCTTGAAGTGAGTGGCCTTTCTCAGCGTCTGTCGAGTGGGTGTATTCATTTGAGCGAATGAGGGGCTTAGCGGTCATTTTCGAGGCTGGAATAAAAAATCCGAGCTCGGACTGTCAATGAAGAACCCGACAGGATGTGGGCTACTCTTTTGTTTTTCTGAGCAGTCAAGAATCATGGATGGAGCGGAGTGTGTGCTGAGTATAATTATCAGGGTGCCAGATAAATCTTCGAATGCATTAAGGAGAACGACTGAGTTATTGTGCGATTTCTAGATTGGAACGTTCATTATCATGCAGAACCTTGATCTGAGCTTGCTCATCTTCAGGAAGAAGTATGGCGCGAAATGACATGATGACGAAATGAAACAGCAAATTCGGACTTGAAATCGGTGGAAAATTCGGCGCCAAATTTGATCTTCTTCAACGTGTGTACATACTTTGAAACAGAGAAAAAAAATTCATTCAAAAAAATTTTCCGAAAGTAGGCGATATTATCTGCATTGCTTCCACTGATAGATTATCGACTACAAGAAATCGATTGAGAAGGATTTCATAGCACGAAACCTCATGAATTCCTTTCAAACGTGAATTCGAGGGTATGCACATACTTTTGAAACGCACTGTAGTTGTCATGGTGGGTTTGGTTATGGGTCACGAAACGCGATGGTGAGCGGATTCTTGAATATGCAAGCTCTCACATCGTGAACACAAACTATCTTAAACGTGACTCACACCTCATCATGTTCTACAGCGGTAATACCAGAACTCAGATTGATTTCGTTCTTGTCAGGCAACGTGATCGAAGGCTAGTGACGGACGCGAAGACAGTGCCGTATGAGACAGTCGCTCCGCAAAGTCGACCACTTAATTTGCACATTAAAATTGCCACTCCAAAGCCAAGAAAGCGAACGGTGTGGGCCTGCAAGGATAAAGTGGTGGTGATTGAAACAAAGGAATCCGCTCTGTTCAGTCGCATTCGGCTACCGCCAGTAACGACTGTCGACGAAACATAGAAATGTGCCACAGAGCGATAGTCCGTGTTGCTCGCTCCGAGCTTGGCATTACGAAGGCCTGGACAGCGGAAAATCGACAAGCAGACATGGCTGTGGACCGACACTGTCAGAGGGGAGAAGAAAAGGCTCTACCAAGTGTTTCTCGGTGACAAAGTCAAGCGATAACTGGAACAACTATCAGAGCGCGAAGAAGCAGCAAAGAAAGCTGTGGCTGTTGCTAGAGCAGTTCATCCCGATGGCGTTAGCGAGAAGCTCGAGACGCGCGAGGGCGAACGCTATATTTACAAACTAGCCCAGGCTCGTCATCGCCAGACCGAAGACATCGAGAAATTCTTGGCATCAATGACGAGAACGGGCGACTCGTAATGGACCGCAAGAGTGCTGTGAAGCGGTGCACGACTACTTCGAGAAAATCTCGACAGCGGAATCCTCACACCGCCAATACCTTCTGCTTCTCCGGTCCACGGCCCTGTCTCGAAGATAACTGTGAGCGAAGCAGAGGCGGCTTTGAAGAACTGAAAACAGGTAAAGCAATGGGTCCTGACGACTTGGCGGCCGATCTGTGGAAGTCACAGTGCTGGGATCCAGCAGAGTGGCTGACGAACTTCTTCAACCAAGTCGTCGCAGAAAAGAAAGTGCGGAGAGTGGCGACAGAGTACGACCGATCCGATTGGAAAAGAAAAGGGGAGTCCTGCAGACCGCACAGAGCTGCCCGACCAACTCGTCTGCTCTCCCCAAGCATGAAGGTATTCGAACGAATTGTAGATCGCCGTATTCGCGACATAGTCCAGCTTACCGTGAACCAATGCGGCTTCGTGACTGGCTGCGGCAGCATGATGCCATACACGCCGCTCGTCTTCTGCTAGAAAAACACCGTGAAGAACCAAGGCCGGTGCATTTTGCCTTTCTAGACTTGCAAAGGCTTTTGATCGAAGTAATATTTTTACGCCTTACGACAACTGGCGTCCCCGAAGAGCTTATCGAGTGGGTTCGCACTGCTTTACTCAAGCCCAAAGAGCCGAGTGCAAACGTCAGCTGGCGTTCGACGGAATTCACCATCTCTGTTGGAGTACATCAGGGCTCTGCGCTTCTTTTGTTGTCGTCACGGATGCCATCTCATGAGATCTTCAGAAACCGCTCACGCTTCTCTATGCTGATGACGTGGTGCTCGCCTGCGATGACAAAAACGTACTCGAATAGCGCAAGCTTGGTGCGATCGCCTAGCGATGTTCAGCAGGTTGAACGTTAGGAAGACTGAGTACCTGAGTACCCGACAGGAGCGAATGCGGTTCTATCAGAATAAATGGAATAGAGCTGACACGTGCAACGACATTCAAGTACCTTGGACAGCATTGCGCCTGATGGCAGTATGAGTACTGAGGTGAACTTTGAGTGCGGCTTGGTCCAGTGGCATTCTCTGACGGAGTTCTCTGTGACAAGGAAATCCAGAACGCCTGAAATCGAAGATCTATAGGACAGTCTAAGACCGTGGCATTGTACGGCGCTAAGTGCTGGCCAGCGACCAGGGACACTGAAACTCGCCTCGATGTAATGGAGACAAAGATGCTGCGCTGGACGGCTGGTGTCACGCGATTAGATCGCGTCCGAAACGATGTCATACGAGAAAGCTTTGGTGTAGCTCCCATTGCTGATAACATGCGCGAAGCTCGGCTCCGTTGGTTGGCCACGTTCTTCGCGGAAAATGATAAAGTGTTCGCAAGATCGGCCTTACATAGACGTGCACGGAAAGCGGCCCAAGGGACGCCCCAAACAGCGCTGGCTAGATACGTTGCCCGCAGACTTGAAGTTGGTTACATCCACCCCGACCAAGCATTTAATCGGAAAGTGGCGACAGCACATCAGAAAAGCGGACCCCGCCAACAAGCGGGACAAACGCTGAAGAATAAGAAGACGAAGAAGAAGAAGTTTTCGTGCAACGTATCGAGCCATCGCTGCATCGGGCGCCCCCTAGGCCGCTTTACGGACACGTCAAGGTTGAGGCCAATCTTACAGACACTGTCATCTTTCGCTCGAAGGACATGACCCTACCATCGAAGACGGCTTTACGCATCTTGTCGACAGTTGGGCCACCCCGAATCGCTCTTCGATAACATCATTTCGAATGTGGTCTACCGTGGTGACTCCGCTGTCCAGACCACAGCATCTTGGTCTCCATCACACTGAGCCGTGCTTCGATCTCTTTAGTTGTAGGCGCAGCGCTCAGCACGCCGCCCGAAGACTTTCCAATAGATCTTGAATTTGAGACGTTCTGGGATGCTTTCATCGCAAAGAACGTCAGTCATCGAGCGCTATTTCGACCGGGCTGCATTCCGCGAGAATTCGTTTAAAGACCATGCTGCCGTCAGACGCAATTGCTGATCCGAGATATTTGAAAGATGTTGCACGAGTGAGTTTGCTACCATTAACCTTAATAGGCCTAACTTACTCGAATCGGTGTCAGGTACTCAGCCTTTTTGAACACCCGAGCCGGTTTCTGGAGACCTCTCGTAATGGCATCCATGACGACAACAAATGAGTGGGGATAACGCAGAGTCTTGATGTGTACGGTTTGATAACCTTGATTGTGGACTGCGACGTGGATTAGTGACCTTGAACTGTGAAGAGGAAGAGGAAAGACGATCGAAAGAATAAGGATTTATTTACAAACAAATTCACTAAATGGTGTGTATGGAAAGATTTCTGTGAACGGAGGCACGGAGATGAGTCGTCGTTGCGAACTCGAGGGCGATATCGAACCAGTCCACAGTTCCCGCCGTGCAACGAGACTGGGTCCGGTGCACGGCGGGAACTGTTCCTTGGCGTCAGCCACAGACTTCCCACGTCGAACCACTAAGGCTCGTTCAAATCACTGCCACGAAGGCTTATAAACTCGAGGCACAAAGGCTGATCAAATCGAGCCAATTAGGCTACCTCTGGCTAACCTCTATCGCTCTTCTCTCGGCCACTGCGGCTCCTAACCGCTTGACGTCTGACTACTGGACCCCTTTTATAAGGACATTCCGCTCAACGGTTTCCCTCTGGCATTACCACTATAGAAGATGATGAGATGTGAGTCGCGTTTTCGGAATTTTGTGTTCACAATGGCGAGGTTGTGTGAGTCAGCATACTCGAGAATTCGCTCGCCATCAGTGTTATGTGACCCATATCCAAAACCACCGTGACAGCTATAACCGTCTTTCGTAGCGCCACTGAGGTCAGCTGCGACAATTGTAGCTTCTTAGGACGGAACCTCAGCTGTCTTCTCATCAAGCAGGTTCCAAAACTCGTTTTTTGCTGCTCGGAGCATCCGGTCTGCGGAGCGTACGCAGAAGAGAAGAAGTGGTATTTTCGTCGTTCGATGGCGACAATGCTTTTCATCAAACGGTCGTCGAAGCGCTCCACGTTTACTATCGATTCAGGAAAGCGTTCAGAGATAACTGTCCCGACGCCGTTGGTGGTTCTGCGACCGCCACGGCAGAACGGCTTTGAAGCCGCGGCCAATGTCACTCGACGTGCAGTAGGACCACCTCGTTTCCTGCACGGCACAGAATTCTATCCGTCAGCGCTCTAGGCTTCTCCCAGCTCGCTTGAGTGGCCCGTCAACGTATCAACATTTAATGTTGCATCGCGGGTTTTCGACACGTTGCATGGCTTTTGGAAGCCTAGTTGCCCCCCGATGCCGTCCTTGCACCGGAGACCTTCGTACATCTTACACACTCGCCGGGCTCTGCGAGTGCGCATCGGCTCCCGCGGACGCCGGGTAGTGTGGTGTTTGTCCTGCTGGGGTCAGGCTGCCGCCGCGCGCGGCGATCGGGCTCGCCACGTGTGCGGCGGTTCTGCGATGTGGAGGTTTTGTATTATATCAAGCTAATGCCCACTGTTGCGGCCCTTTAATTTGGGTGTCGAGTGACAAGACAGTGAGTTCATATGCGTTGTTGTCGTTATTCTTTTCGAACTCATCTGCTTACTCTTTTGCTCGAAAAGCTATTTAAGAAGAGATAATAACGTTGTTATCATAAATCTGCCCTACAATTTAAACTCGAATGGGTTCAGTTTCTTTATGTCTCTGTCTCGCATTTGTTGTTACTTATGTGTTACTAGATTTCTGAAAAAAAGTGGAGGAAAGCACACGGCAGACAAACAAAGGAAATTGTTAAGGGAGCTCAACGAAATTTCGAATGTGCAGAAGATTTCAAAGTTCTTGTTATTTCCTAGTCTCGACGGAAACTTCTGCTCTTTTTTAATCTGTTAATATTTAGTTGGTGTATCGTTTTTCAATAGGCATACACATTTGAGGAGCAGTTGAACCCTTCCGCCGTTATAATTGCGGGCTGATCGTTGCTATAATTAAAGTATTGGATTGGTGGTTTGGTTTCTTTTTTGCCGTAGCCGTGCCTTTTTTCTTGAGCCACTGTACTAGTGAATTGTTTTCTCAGTGTTCATTCAAAAGTTCGTAGTTGTTCGACAGGAATGCTCTGTATCATGATTGTTACGATATTTTGTGTTGTAAGACTGTAGGAGTGTAAAAGACTGGGCTAAGGATTAGACTTCATATGTGTGTAGGTGTACCGCCCGTATTTCATGATCAGTTCTCGTTCGCTGCTATTGGGAAGAACGGGTCAGTCAAATTAAAAACAGGTCACTCTAACAGTGACTATGCCAAGAAAAGTTGCCTGTTTGGCAGAAAAAGGTCAGTCAAATTAACGACAGGTCACTCAAGCAGCCAAAATAGGGTTGAAGGGGGTCAGAACCATATAGTTCCAACCACTACTTAATGCTCTATTGGATTGAGTACATTGCACTAAAAAAATGATTCGATAACTACAGGCAACTAATGCAACCTATACAAAGCAATCCCAATCAGTTTTGAAAGAGCAAACTCACCTTCAATCCGTCAGTAAAACAATATTGGCTCAGCAAATATAGCAGTCTATAGGGCGGAGCGAACCATCACATCGCCTTCGCCGCATCAGTCGCGTGGCGAGTGGAATCGCCGCGTGCGACGGTGCGGCGGCGGCCCCAGGAGGTCAAACGCCCGTCTCCCTGTTCTAGCATTATCTCGAATATCATATGGCGACATTAACATTTGTAATGTGGCGTTGGTGTTCGTAGGCCGGCCTGTCACAAGAGCCTGTCGCCTGCCTTCAATGTTCGTAGTCAGCTCAGCCCACAATGTGCGCAGTTCCAAGTGGCACCCTTGGTGGAACGGACACCATCACCATTACTACACCGATGCTAATAACGGAGAAATTATTAGACCAATAAAACACTCGAATTCGATACCAATGCTAAATGTTCACGAAGTCATGATAAATGCCATTTTGATTCCGCATAATACTGCGTGCACTAAGCGATAATCTTCAATGAGGTGGGCAACCTTTGTGCTTCATCTAGCGCCTTTTGCAAAGCATCTTACTATTGCTTTTTCAGTCATGTGGCGTAATACCAGTTGAGCGGGTTACCATTTTCACTGAAGTCCACCATGTGATGCGCGCGGTTGCGTGTGGAGCTAAACTGGTCACAAAATAAGTAAGCAGGTGCCAAAAATCGAATTCGCGCCACATTTTGCAGTGAACAATAAAATGTCTATGTCCCGGTCAAAACGATTACTCCCACCATTGCCTGTTGCAAACGCATTGGTGTCTGCGTCCCGTTCATCCTCTTGCCCTCTCATTTCGGAGTTCAGTTTATGTTCCTCCTAACGCACTATAGCCCAAATCTTTCCGCCCTTATTTTTGGTGCCTATAATGATTTTCCACAATTTCTTCAGAGGTGATTTAGCTCCCATATATATCCTCTTTTTGAACGCGTAACCACATCTCCACAGTCGAGAATACTTACAGGAAGACCACTACAACTTTTGGCTTGAGTAAGGCTATGGGCGAGCATTGTCTTTTCGAGTCGACAGCTATAGCCTTTAACCCTTTGACGACAATGCGGATTTGCACGTAGCTTGCTCGTGGGACCACGCCTGTTTTTGGTGCGCCCAGCTCTCGCTCAAAATTAGGAAAAATTGTCCTCTAAAACAATTTTCCTGTAGAAATTTCGACTGTAGCACTATACCTGTTACAATCGCAGTTCTGAGCTTCCATACTGTAAATATTTTTAAGTGAATTCCAAATTTGGACGGGAAACTCGCGTTTTGAAGGGGAGGAGGGTAAAACCTTTAAACCTTTAAAAATTCTTGTGTCCAAGAGAATTTTTGGTACACTTCAAACCCCTTCCCATATCTGAAGGCTATGAGAAGACGAAGAAGTCCTGATTAGTAATTAATCTTCAGCCTAATAATTTCAAATCCCAATTAATATGGTGGCAAGCTAAATGGCACATTTCAAAATTCCATATAAATCAGCTCTTAGTAAACATTTCTGCAAGTCGTGCTAGCCATAGATATCACGGAAGATGCTAATTATTGGGGTGTTGCAAGTGTTTTAAATGCACAAAGTAGGGAATTTTGAGGTGGCACCCACCATTGGGTGCCATCGTCCCACGCAACGAACATAGTGGCACCCCTAGTGGGTGCCATTGTCGTCAAAGGGTTAACATGCGCTTTTTTCGTTTAGAAGGAAGCAGAAGAAGCAGGAGGGAAGGGTAAGAAGCGGAAGAGGAAGACGAAACTCACGCAAGGAAAGGAGGTTCCGGCGGTTGCCGGGGGACCAATCTGGTACATAAAATAAAGAAAGTAATACACAATGATCTGCAACTAACCAATCGATATCGGTCCTTTCTTCACCAGCCATGCTTTCATGCGCTCTTCATCTTGTGGAAGCTGCACCGAGTCATTGATGTTAACTGCGATCTCCTGCATCACTGCTAGTTAGATTATCAATTAAAGCACAAAAGTAAAAAATGGGCTAGGTTCCGATGACGAGTGAGCAAACAAGGATAGAGACTGAAGAGACCCAGACAACTCAGAATAGAGACTGAGGAGACACAGACAACTCAGATCTGCCACAGGGTGAAAATCGTGTCGAGGAAATAACCGCCTCTTTACGACCTCCCTCCGAAACAGAGACTCTGATATGACCCCTTTTTGTCCTCTGCACATCCGGTTTCATATCAAAAAATGCTAGTAACAGATGTTCGAGAGGGACGCAGCGCCACTGCCACGCAAATGCGGTTTGATCCAAACGCTAGATTCAATTCTGCTCAGATTAGGTTCTCTCCCTTTCCTTAAAGACATTTAACCTTTGCCACATTGGCCGAAAAGTGGAACATTGAAGAAGGCACTGCTCCTACACGGTTGAACAGTCTCGCGCTCCAGTATAGCGGCGCTAACTACAGGTGATTGCGTCGTGCGCTGTGCCTAGAGCGCGCCAGTTGGAAAAATCGTCAAATGTAACCCC
Source organism: Ostertagia ostertagi (assembly GCA_036418205.1). Lineage (NCBI taxonomy): Eukaryota > Metazoa > Nematoda > Chromadorea > Rhabditida > Trichostrongylidae > Ostertagia > Ostertagia ostertagi. The sequence continues at coordinate 38,758 of MU874937.1, forward strand.
TATTTAAACGACTATAACTTTCTGTTAACCATTTCAGAAAGTGAAGGCAGCTTTTGAATTAACAAGACTTCTAGTTTCTAAATCGAGCTGAGCGTTTTTCTAAGCACACCTATTCTCGAGAGTGGGAGACGTCGAGAAATTGTCGAGGAAATTGAAATTTTCATGCGAGTTCCCACTCTTTGGAAGATAGTAGCTGTCCTTATTGGCAATGTTTTGAAGATCGGAGGAAAGCTTTGTGAAGTAGAAGATCTACGCTTTCTGATAGGTTTCCTAGTTGTTTCGAATGCTTTCTAGTTCGCGAGAAATCTGCGTCGAGGAAATGTCAAGGAAATTTTTGAAGCCACTTGAAAACTCTATTCCTCCCTCGCCGTAGTAGGAAACTTCTTCGAACACCTTCAAAATGCTTCTGTGCACGTCAGTTTGATGGAGTAAATTGAATTGATGCACTTGGCGCAAATCCATTCCGTTCTTGTATGCGCCATGCAGTGACCCCACTCAGAGTCATTGGGAAGGTGTTTTGTCCTGGTGGCGACTTGCTTAAGCAGACCAAAAGATATTTCCTGCATTAACTAATTAGAATAACTCTTGTGGTCATAGTGATGTCATCATTCCTTTATTTAAATCGCTTCCATTCCAACCCGTCCTGATGAATGACACGCTTGCGGTTGCAGGATCTGACGTTGCCAAGAAGGCTGCGAATCTGCCTGTCTTGAACTTTCTAACAGGATGCTGTTCCTCCACTAGGTTCTCGAAGCATGTACATCGTTTTAGAGAAAATTTTCGCTGCCCTTTCCCTACGACTTCTTGCAGGAAGCGTTGCCTCCTATGCCATACTGATCACCACGAACCAAACCAACAACCCCCTTCCATTTAAATCTTTAATTCCAGACAGTTGTAATATTTGCATTAGGCTGACTACAACACACTTGTGAAACTAATGTGAACACGCAAATAAGTGGCAGCAGCACCGGTTGTGTCCGTTGATGAATCTTTGACTCACCGGCGCCTCCCAATTCTCATCGGAGCAAGTACGACCCCCTGTCGAGGATTTCCTCGACCGTTTATTCACCCTGATCTGCCACGCGGCCGAACTGACAGCGTAAGACCTGTTTTGCATAGCATGAAGTTATCGGCTAAACGCGCCTCGAAAACTTTTGAAATCTTTGCCTTTATACTTTTCTGAAATACAAATACAGGTAGTGAACGTTGAAAGTATGCTTGAGCATCCACGCCCGTTCTCAATCAAGATATATGGAATAATCCTGTTCTGCAGTATCCGCATCCTGTGCCTACCAAATTACTTTTTGTGAAAATCTCAGAAGAATGCGAAATGGCCCACTACTCCTATATACCGGCGACTGCCTATATTGAGAATTAACACCAACTTGAACAATGAACTAACCGAGCGTTTGACTATGAACATTCTTTCCCTTACCATTGTACCGGGCTACGCGTCGTCGGTTCCAAAAACGCACATTCGATGATCTGCTCTGTAAGACCATCTAACATATATATAAACATATTATATAATATATATATATATAATAATAATTGTATATTATATATTGGCGGTGCATAACTGCCGCAGCGTTTCCTTTTCGGCTACGACTCCTAGCAATACAACGTAACACCCAAGAAACACATAAACCATTGAAAGGGCTTCTTCGCCCTACCCAATAGCTGTGTTTATCTTTATTTACCCTATTTTCCGGTGTGATAAGCCCCGCTAGTAATCATGTAAACACTCGCACTGGTGCAAGTGTACTTGAGTACATCTGTAGTCAACCGTAACATGCCGCAAAGGAGTAATTCGATAGCTGATCCCCGAAGAACGACAATTCGTTATAGCCGGTCGGCAATCTGGCGCGCCAGTGGCGCCACCTTGTCACGAACCCTTGCATTTCGCCAAAACCGGTGTAACTTCAGTAATAGGGGTTATTTGGACCCTGCTTACGAGAATAGACATTCGTTTTTGCCGACGTACGTTGTTTAGGTGCACCATGTCCTCCACCGGTTGGAGAGGCAGCAGACCGAGTGCACGAACAAATAGGCGTGCAAACAGGCCCGCAGCGCCTATACATGAATGCCATATTCGTAATCAGGCCCAAATTAACCTCTATACTGGAAGTTTATACGATTTCGACGAACCACAAGGGTCGTGACAAGGTGGCGCCCAACCTGGCGCCAGATGGCGCAAGCGCTAAAAACGAACTTCGCTTTCGTGATCAAGCATATCGAATTCCCTTATAGGCAAATTTGCGGCTGGTTTTCCAAGGTGTAAAAAGTTAAGTGCCACGAGCGGGGTGTTTTACGTGAAATCGGCGGCGGGCTTATACACCGAAATTAAGGCGTATTTATTTATTTTATTTATTTGATATAACTATTACATTAGCAACGAATTAAGGAGAACGTTATCAGGGACAGCACCATAGCGTTAACTAGTTTATTGTTTGGCATTTCTTCCATAACTGTAAGTGTGACGCTAAACGCTAAGTGATATGGCGCTTAGAAGTTGGAGAATCAAGGTGGGCAAAACTCCATATAGAAAGAAAGCTCCAATAATAAGTTATTTCGGAATCCATCTCATCATTGAACTCACTCCAGTCGACCCTTAATTTTCAATCAAAATTCACTCGTACCATATTGAAAAAATGAGGATTCTAGGAACGGGCTTCAGTACCCTTTTTTGATTTATAAACCTGGTAATTTCTTGCGAAATGACGATTCGTATTAAAAGCATCATTGTCTTAGCAGCTTTGGCTGGTTTCGCCAAAGGTTTTTGCCAAATGCGAGCGCCTACGATTATTATGCACCGACCGTGTAATGCCCTAACTATACTAAATCGCGCTATGTCTGTCTGTCCCGTCTGTCACGAAATTCGTATCAGCGCACCACAACAAGGGTCAGCGTTTTGATGTGGTATACCATACTTCCCTAGAAGTAAAAAACACACACACCAAGCGACGACAGAGCCCATGCCTACAGTGGGCGTGGCGTGCATGGTTGATTCAAATACAGCAAAAAATCAGCCTCCGAGACTGGAAAAATACGTCTTCCAGCGCTCAGGCAATTTCAACTTTACGTTTTTATGTGGATATAGTTCGTTTGAGCTACGCCCGTGTATTTAGCCATGTATCAAAAACTTTACTGCAGCCGCGTTTTACGTTAACGTTTGGTGTGAAATCGAGTTACTGTTATCCAGTAGAAGGTTGAAAACACGAGATGAGGAATACCTACGTGTTGCTATGAAGCCGAGAATTATACTTTGCGTAGGAAATCATTAACTGATGAAAGCTTTGCCATTTTTGTCGATGAGTTATGCAGAGATGGGCACCTACTCTCCATGACTCTATGTTTAAAAGAAAGGGGAATCAAGCCGGTGCAGCCGCTTCAGAAACATTAGTTGATTCGTTCGTCGGCGCGAGTAAACTACGATGTACCGAGCAGAAAGGCTAAAATCCAAAGACAAAACATACTGCATGGCCGGCCGAATACCGTGCAAGCCCGTCTCGTGCACGCGAATGCGTGCCAGCCACAAACTGGTTTATATATAATATAGATATTTGTTAAGCGGAATACATTCAATCATTAGCTTCCTGAAGGCACCCACCATTCAAGTGATGAGTTTGAGTGTTTGCGTAATAAAATGAACGTTAGTCGCGTGGTGGCCTGGTCCATCAGTCGATCGGTAAAAAAACCTATTGCGCAAGCATATCACTGCGAATTCCACGAAGATAAACGCTCGGGACCGCGCGGTACCCGACAAGAGGCCCGTCGGCGCGAGAACGGAAGCAGTGTGGCGTTGAAGTCGCCAGCACGTGAATGGACGAAGGACGTCACGACGATATGCTTCTATTTGGTTTTGATGGCCAATTCACATAGTACGCGCTGCGACTGGCTGCGTCACTTGGCTGCCTTTTCGGCGCCATGGCCTCCTGTCTGGGTACCCTCAGTCGCACACGGAAAGTGGCTATCCTAAAGTTAGGAACGAAGAAACATGGCGAAAAGGATTATCTTCGTCACTTAGCGAGAAAATGTCCTTCGAACACTATAAAATCACGTGCGCGCATAGCAACATTAGGGTTTGCTCCTCGCCATAATTTTATATCGCTATTCTTGCTTTGCCAATGGTAAAAACTACGGTAAAAAGCTTGGACAATAAATGTCTCGTAGTGACACGACCTCGTCATACGAATCAGCGCGCGATGTTATTTAAAGATATTATAACGTTTTTATGTTATTGGTGGAACAATAACAACCGCAACAAATGTTTTAGTTTTTTGACGCAATGACCAATTCAATCATGGAGTGTGCCTTTAAATTAGGCTCTTTATTGGGAATCCCACAAAGTTGTTCTGCCTTGGATCCTCCCGCACATTTCTCTGTCTCTGCTCCAGAGCGTACAAATGGGAGCCAACCGTCCACCACAGGAGACGTTGAGAACAGTATTTTTTCCATCTCTTTCTCTCACTCGAGTAGCTGTAGCAAGAAAATTTCAAAAAAAGGCAAAAAATAAACTCACTTGTAAGCGTTACTGGGCAATCCACCGTCACAGCCCTCATCAACTGTATCACAATCGACGAGCTGCTGTTCCGAAAGGGACACAAGCTTCTTTTTAGCCAGATACCACTGTCCTTCAATGTTTCCCGTGGTCGAAAAAGCCCAACAGCTTCCACAATTACCTAGAATTTCATCATTCTTCACGGTGGTAGCCGTAGATCAGACTTTGCCACGGAGGTTGTAAGTCACCTTAACTCTCTTCAAAAATTCTTGATCTGTTATCTACCTTTAGCTGATTTTAATCATTATTTTGAGTTCTGAAATGGCGACTAGGGCGATACCTTGATTTTTCACTTCTGTCACTGCACCGTGATCCCTCCAATCGAATGATTCTGGCAGTGGCTCCCTCGGATCCACCCCTTCGGCGGCTAGATTCACGATTCGGTTTGGATGCTCTGGCTGTTTCCATGTATACGGCAAGTAAATCTGTGACGAATATCGGGTTATTTGAGTAAATTTCTTGTTAAAAATTCCTTTGATTTTATGCTCCAGAATTAAAAATCAGAAAGAAGTGATGCAATTTCATATGATACTATGTATAAGTTTATCCGTGCCTCGAGACGCTGAGTTTATACCTCGTTTCAGCATTTGCAAAACGATTTCTCAAAAGAATTTATGAAGCAACGGTAGTGACCCCGACTTACGGACAGGAGTTCGCGGGATCGATTCCAATGTGGGCTTTGATCCTTTTCAGAATAGTAGCTAGAAAAGTTTTCAGCATCGATACTTCAACAGCGCTAGCCTCTTGTTGTTCGTATGAACGATCTTGAGATATTCCTTATGAGTTTGGGAGCTATCTGCTAACGACTGCAGATTGAACTGCAGGTAGACTTGAATATTGGCATGTGTAGGCAAGCAGTGATCTTGAAGTTGAAGGTTTTCTAGCCATATTTCTCAGAAGAGCAAAAGTGAAAGCTTACACTGAAGTGGATCCCACGGCCTCTTTGCTGTTTGACCGAATTATTCCAGCTGCGCTTTCTTACTCATAAATTTTTTTCAGAAACTCTTAAGCATATAACGAAAGATGATTTGAACTCAACATCACAAGGCACATATAAAAGAACCAGATCGGTCCCCCCGCAACCTCCGGGACCTCCTTACCTGCATAAGCTTTACTCCTTCCAATGTGCTCCCATCCACTGGTGACATGGACACCTCGTGGAGGTGGCACGCATGCACAAAAAAGTGTCTTATACAGTAGAAGGCATTACCGTAATCGTGACATGACCGTAGAATGATATTAATTGGACCTCAGGCCTTTTAGCGGTTAGCTCCCCTCGCCCTTCTCCGTCTTATCCTATTCCCTCTACTGCTCTCCAGCTGCTATTGCAGCAATATGCGGAATGAATGAGACCATGCTCAGTAGGTGTTTATATAGCCGTTGGGGGTGTTATCACATTGATAGCACTGCAAA
>MU874946.1:1386-11665 GCA_036418205.1 Ostertagia ostertagi
CACGCCAAATAAATAAAAGATCTCCAATGGGTAGGATCAGGACTGGTCATGAGTCGCCCGCACTGAATCATTTCACAGTGTGTGATTTCTCCTAAGGCTGTGCTAATTAGAATGGCGGGTCGGAGGCTGAATTGTTAGGGGTAGGGAATACCTAACGACCAATAAATTCAGTCTCCGATTCCACATGTATGTTTGTTCTGTCTAGGAGTGACGTTATCCCTAGCGTCATCCGCCTACTGAAGTCACATATCGATGCTTTAAGCCATCATACAGCCCTTAGTACGCTTCTAACTCTTTCAATTTGCGCATCAACTTTGACTCAGATCAGATTTTTTTCTGTTATACCTCACTGGAGATCTTCCTACCTTTTGTTTTAGACCGTTTTACACTCATTTGATTGCAACTTTTTGCATTAATTAATCAATGGAATTGTAGAAGCGCACCTAAGCGTGCACAGAATAAATAAATAAATAAATAAATATAAACATGACGTGCAAGCGCGTGATCAAGTTCATTTTGTCCCAGGCAAATCTGGTGATATTCGATTCGGAGGGATGGAAGCTTGGATGTGCAGGGATAAATTCGATCTGTGGTCGTGTGTGCGGTCATGGTGCACTTGCGTACACCATCGCGAGCTTATTGAGGAATAACATAGAGTAAAATAGGCTTAGGGAATCCTTGAGCCTGTGTAGCACCCAAGATCAACAATTGGTCGATGAAATCTGGTGTAGCGCAAATATGAACCGAGGCCGATGCAAATCATTTTTTTTCAGAGATTTTTATTATGCAAGGAATTGAAAGAAAAGAATGATTTCTAAAGCCTCAGTTAACATATCCGGTTTCAACGCAAAGTTCTCACTTGTTAAGTATAGGGAAATTCAAGCTATGCGAAGCTTCATGAACTTAATGTGCACAAGGCGCGCACTAAACCGTACCTGAAGCTTTTCCGTGGATCGCACTAATCCGTACCAATATAAGGCGTTTCTGCCCTCATCATGCTTTGAATCCGGAGCATATCTTGAGTTTAAAGGACGAATTCACGCTGGGAAGGCAACCCATTTCAAATTAACTCAGGGATGGTGATTGGTACACGAAAGAAGGAAGAACCATGAGAAACGGCCCAGAACCCGAGAAATGGGACCCCTTCCTTCCCCGCTGATTTGCGCATTGATGCGACTCTTATCGCTGTGCCCTCCTCAACATCACGCTCTCTCTGCTATCTAATCAATCCCACGTATAGATCTGCGGCGAGTGATCAGCTGGTCGGTGGGCGGAGATCGCCAGACCCGCCAACTTTGAGGCATAATAGGTCGCCGAGGTCAAATTTTTCGATGCGAATTGCGCATCAGTTCGCACCCTCAGGAGGTCCGTGGGTTACTCAACTAGGTGAATTACTTCTTCCTCGACCTCCATTCTAATCGTAAAATCCTCCTTTAAGTTTAAGGAAAGCAATTTGGACTTCGGACACATGCATAAGAAGCAAATACGGGAAAAACCCCATTTATTACAGTACAATAGAGACTGCGGGTGGTTCAGGGTAAGGAATAGCCACTCTTCAAAGATTTGGGTGCGTCCTGAGTTGGAAACCAAGCAAAAGGCCCTGAAATTCTGGTCCTTTCAAAATTAGTGCAGGAAAGTCCATCCTTCAGAACTATGAAAATTGCCAACCGTAATGGTGCAGCGTTTATAAAACACCCTGTAGTTGCAGGAATTTTTTATTGAGGTTTGATTTAGTGGCACAAACCGAAAGTTCATTATGCCATTTTCGTCCTTTATCTTCTAATCAGTAGCCCATAAAACTAGAAATCCTAATCGTAGCTTTTTCAAGCAAGTTCAGACCAATTAAGTCACGTATGGTTCTCCCGAAAAAATGCCACAGTAATGAATCATCAATATAAGGAAGCTGATAACAACGGCGATAAATGGATAGATAGGCTACGAGACGTAAAATCGCCGAAAAAACCCGGATTCTTAGAATTGCACACGACGCACCGTGCGGTAACTCATGTGCCTGACCGAGTTGTTTTTCAATGTGTGGGACTTCCCCCATTGTGTTTAGCGGCGCTGCTAGTGCAGGATAGCCCCACATTGCAGCACAGTCACGTGAGGTGTGACAAATGATCACGGACTGGGCCTGGGTTACTTTTAGAATCACGAGCGCGTTGTGAAAAACATTTCATCGTCAAGGCAGATCTGCATATAACGTGGAGCGATGTATTCGTAGCAACGACACAAATATCACGATCATAAGCAGAAGGGCAGAGTTTCAGTCACCTGCGCTAAATTTGGCGTCAATGTTACTGATTAAGAAGTCTAGTGTTGTTGAAGTACGGCAGACCAGACAGACGGCTGGTTGAATGGACGGACTTTTAGGCAACACCGGACGCACCAGTGTATTGCATGAAGAACACAACACGATGAATGCGCTAATGCACTCCATTAGTGAGCAGAAAGTCTATTGTAGCACTCGGAATGATAATTTTGATTTAGCGACCGTTCCAGCCACATTTTCTCGCCCACTTACATCTCATTGTGCTCTTCAGACGTTTTTGAACGGACTAAAAAGCATTTCCATCTCCTACTTCCTCCTAATTTGGCGAGCTCATGGTATAGGGAAGGGGCTATAACAAAAAAAAAACACAATAAATTGACCACGAAACGTTTTACGAACACCACCCGCGTGACATCTCAAAGGCCGATGTCATAGTCTTCGAATCGAGCTGGATCTGAGCGTTTGCGTCCAGCGAATCAACGCCTGCACCCAGCGAACGAATTCGACCGATCGTCAGCGAGTTCGAACTGTTACATGCGAGTCGGCAAAGTTACAGCGACTCAAACTTTTGAAAATGAGCGACCACTTTAAAGCGAACCGGTTAGCCCGACTAGTAGAGTATTCCACGGGGAAATTCGGACGTATCGTACGTTAACTGATATCACTCCAGTTCCCTACCCCAATTCGTTTCTCGCGAAAAACTGTGCTGCGTTAGCGCACTACTTCCTACGACCGGCAACCATCGATCCCTTCCAAACGCACCTACCCCGCCGAGATGTTGTGAGCATCAGCCCGTGCTCTTTCTCAAACGTACCGTGCTTCTCGCAATATTTCCCTTTTTCACCACCCATTCTCTCCCTCTTTACATCCCCCTCCTATGAATGTAAGGCCTTAATTGAGATTTCTAAGGATTTCTCTTATTTCCTTCCCACTTAAGGTCGTTTCGAAAGCCCTAAAGCGGATATCACCACAAAGACAGCTATAGCTCCTGTTTAATCCCGAGTTTGCCTTTTGAAGGAAATCCCGCCACTTCAAAAGGTGGCCCTTTAAATGGACTTCCTGTATATAACATTTACGCCCGCACTGATTTCGGCGCATGCACCTGTGACACAGTTGCATTACCTGCGTGCATACACGGCGATGCACAAATCTCACATTCAGGACATTTTGTGGGATTTCTCTACAGGACCCATTCTTCCCCATAAGGTCCATGATATTTCTGCATAGACCCACACTACTCCGAATTCACAAACCTCCCCATTGAGCTGGCAACGTATTGCTTTTGTCGTTTCTTTGTTCTACTTTTTCTGTTTTTTTTTTTCGCTTCTTACTATTTTTTGCTCGGCTTCTCATCAAGATATATATTTAGTAATTAGTAGCCATTCCAGTTTATTGCTAAACGTTTGAGTGTTCAAACTGAGCACTTGTTTGTGCATAATGAAGTTCAAAAGTAGGTTTAAACCGAAGATGGAGCTGTCATGTTTGAGCAAAGCCCAACACTGGAATTCTATGTCACAGAAGTAATGATAAAAGACATAGGGAGCTCAAATGTCAATGTGCGTCCCGGTGATGGACGACTGGCAAGCGATGCTCGATTTTTCGACGTCAGAACCCGACGTATGCCCACGCGAGTGCAATGTGTTATAAGTTGGTCCCCCCATTATTTAAACAGTGTCTCGTTAAGCGATTTGCTAGTGAATCACTCGATTCGCAAGCTATGACATCGGCCAAACCCTGCCCACATCATGAAACCTGTTCCACAAGCACGCTACCGTATCATCACCACTTGATTTGTTGCCGCTAGCCAGATTTCACGCGCTACCTGCATAAATAACCGATAATCAAATTTCACCATACGCGCACCTTCCCTACTGGATTCACTCTTTAACATAGTCCTAACATCTTCTGAATATGTAGCATCTACACTGCCGTTCTATATCCTGGGTTAGAGTTTACAGCTAACACCGTTCTGCTAGAAATGAAATGTCGCGCGAACCAACCACTACGCTTCCACAAAACCTTAACAGCGCCTAAAAGAAAAGGCACCCTCAGAAACGCAAGATTCTCAAACAAAGGGATTGGGATGTGTAGGGATTCACTGGAATTCGTTGGATTTCTAAGGAGGTGCTTAGTGGCTGGAAAGGATTGCATCGTACTTATACCACAGTGGAGATGGCGATTCTAGCAAAAAATTAACGACAATCTTCTGAACTTCGGGCTGGCTCCATGTGGATCGTTTTTCATCTTCACTCTAGAGCAAGGTAAAGATTTCCGCAGAACTCAATTTCTAAAGCCCGCCCACACCGGCAACCAACCAACTAGCGTCTCGGTAGCCACACCGGGAAACCAACCAACTGAGCAGGGTATCGAAACAACTTCCTATCTGTGTGCAAAACAATTGCGGGGTAACGCATGAGTCAGAGACCCGCTCTTGCTCGGTCTACTCGTTGGCATCCGCCTGAGCCCATCGATAGCTAAGGTCTTATATTACGTTAATTAGCACGAAATTTGCTTTCAATATCAAAAATGTAACCCAGGTTATCGCAGCTTCACACGTTGGATAAGCATGAAACATTTCCTACCTACAACTGCAATCCCACACACAAATCAAAAACATGGCGCAGCTGTGATTGAACTGAGCGCCTACAAACAGCGCTGCAAATCTATCCCCTGCTCATTGTTGCTGAAAGCTGTTCTTTGAGCATTAACAGGAGCCTGAGAGAAAAACAGCACAGCTAACAACTACACATGAGTAGAAAAAGCCTTGCAGGCTATTTACTGGGATTGGTCATCGCTGCCACCGCCGCCACATCACATCTCCACGAACGATTCTACGGTAAACAACATGCAAAATAATCTGCAGCCTCGATAAACAACTACTAATTTTTGTGCAACGGAAATGACAGCAGCAGTAGCAGAACTCGTCACGTAAGCCCCGAAAACAAAAACATTACGAAAAAATAGCTTCAAAAACCTCCGCTACCCTCACTGACTCACACTGACGTCCACAGAACGTCCATGGTAGCGCAAGGGATTCCAAGAATAGCAGATTCGTAAACAAAACACGACACATTGGTTAATTCGACATGTCAATCCCTAACTACTATCTATCTATTTTTAGCTTTTTATATTTATTATACTTAAATTAATTCTAAATATTAATCGCAAGCACGCTGAGCTGTGGGCAAGACAAAGAAACTGGTATGCAAGGCGGTCCGGGTTTCGGGTTTCCGGCCAAGGAAAATTCTTCCACTAGACTCAAGCTTGATTCAGAATCCTGTGATGATAAATCTTGCAACACAAACGCAAAGCCAAAAAATTACCATTTTCATTATTTTATCAGGTATGGAATATGAAACAAAATGAATACACGCAGCGCCGACCTATGCGCATGCACAGCCATGGATCAAATCCCACCAGAGAAGCAAACGTCCGTTGAATCTTTTCCGAGTCAATGGGAGCTTGAAGGGTCGTTCAAGGGCACAGCATTTTTCTATGCCCCCCATAAATTGTTAGATTGAGGACCATACTTCGCGATATGATGGAGAAAAACAAAAAAAATGTATTTGTTCTCATAACTTATTTGAAAATCGAGGAGAAATATTACGCATTCAAACTCCCGCCGTACATCTGTCACAAATAAGGCGGAGGGAACGCATTGCTCCTTGAAGTGCCAGAGGCTCCTTTGGCTTTTTCACTTTCAGGAAAACATTTCCCTTTTCCACTGCATCCTACTCTATCTATGGTTTTGTTTCTATATCTCTATTCAGACATTTTGACTCGATTCCTTTAATGCTTCGCCTAATACGTGGCCGTCACGAGGCACACTTTCTACACATCCCTCTGGCTCCGCCCGATCTACCAGTGACCGTCCGTGGAGCGTGCTTTTCGAAAATTGTTCCTCTTTGGAGGAGAAAAAAATCTACGAAAAGCAGAGGAGAAAAGGAGGAAACGACATGACCTACTCTTCCCGGAGAAGAATTGGTCCTCCAGCAAAGGCCCCTTGGTGGAAATTGCCAAGAAGACAAAGATGAGAACCAAAAGAAGAATACGATGGTGGAAACTGCACCTGACTGGGAACAAATACCTCAAATGCCACCACACCTTATAGGGAGCTTCCACGAGAAAGCCGAATTTGGAAGGAGTAATCTACCTACCGTCAATGGAATGCAGGCGGGCCTCTTAAGGGTAAGGGGCGATGTGCGTGTCGTAGCGAAGAGTATGCCTCCATCGGCTTAGCAGGGCTAGATTCGCGTCGCTCGCACCTCTGCCCGCCTACCCTCTCGTCGCGTAACTCTTATCATTTAGCAGAGAGAGCATTAGCGTCGAAGAGGGAAGCATCGCTGAGAGCTGCAGCTGTGCGGAACTCAGCCGGCAAGGAAGGGATCCGATTTTGCACAAACCATGAGGAACTGCTACAAACCAGGGGCGAAGATGGTCTGGGTCGGTTTCTCATGGTATTTTCTTATCCTGCACACTGATCACCTTCTGCTTGATTTCCGGAGTTGGGCTGCCTTTTCATCGTGATTCGCCTTTAATGAAAAGGAAGCCATTATTCGATAAATGTTTTGGTCAACAACGGTTCTGTTAGCAGTCAACAGAGAAAATCGTTCTGTGCTGTCGCTTGCTATGCGATTATGAGAGGCGCTGTTGACGTCTCAAGCTGCAATGATCCCCGGATATCAGCAACAGGGATCTATGAAATACTGAAGAAAAAGGCTCTTAAATCCGTTTCAGATGTGTTCTATTTATACACTGCCTACGTGCCACACACATAAATAGTAAATAGCAACAGTCATACTTAAAAAGGTACGGTAAACAATCAGATTTGAATTGGTATCAGACCCTAATCTCCCGGCAGCAACGACTTTGCTTACGGAAGGCGAAAGGCATAATCAAGTTGACGTATTTTAAAGATCTATGTAGTATTCTGTTTGTAATTTAGTAGGTTTGTCGTCACCAGGCGGAGTGAGTTGCAGCGAGTTGATTCTTGGGATGAGCCCGCCCACCACCAAACCCACCCTCAATAACGCAGGTGATTTTCGCAACATCAGTCCACAAGGGAGGGTAAGCAAAAACCAGCCTTCATGAGCGTTTCGGCTTGGGGAGGGGATGGGGTCCCCAACGGTCGACGGTTTACTTCAACTCGGTTGGTACGATAGGAGAGTACTGACGCATGTGGTGCAGCTGGTCCAGCAGCTCCGCCAGAAGGGGCTGGTTTGCTCACCCCAGGACTAAGCCTTGGAGAGGGGATGTGTAGGACTCTTGTAATATCGATGTGGTTCGGGGGAATACAGTGGTAGAATGTTTATTGTCTAGCTTGGATTCTGGGCGTGCCTCTCAGTCTCAAACGAGGCCGCGCCTGTGGTATCATTTGAGTGACATTTATGTGCTCAAGGAGTGGTGAGGTGTTGAGATGAGTGCGTAGGTGAGATTAGGTGGGAAGGTTCTGGTGGCATGCCAGAACAGGACGGACCCGTCCTCTCTTTAAGGCTTAGTTCTGAGGTGAGCACCAAATTGTGGCGGTTCTAAGGACCGAGTTGAAGTGGTCCGTCCACCGTCGGGGACTCCATCCCCTCCCCAACATTCAGCATACGGTCCCAGCCGAAGCGCCAAAAGGGCTGGTTTGCTTACGTCCACAAGGTCTCAGGACATCTGTCAACCGTGAGCCTTGGCGGTTCAGCGTTTTGTAGTGATGTCTGGGAGCTCTCACAAGTGCACACTATCACAGCATCTCCTCTTTCTTTATCTTCTTCAAAAGGCTTAGTCCCAATAAGACACAAAGTGTGTGCTTTTCCAGCTACGCTCTCACCCTTTGGTTGACAGAAGCCTTGTGACCGTCCCATAATTCATCACAAAAGGTCCTGTTCCCTATGTATAACGAAATGAACAATCATTCGTCGACATCGCTCAATAAATTGGAGAAATTTTCATGGGAGAGATCCCAAAATCGATAAATATAGATTTTCTGGGGGTGAACCTGATCAATTCTAAAGACGACATCTGCGAGAAAAGAGCTCCTACTACTTCTGCTGTTTTAACTTTAGGTCTTGTTAGGTAAGGCTTCGAGCAAAGGCGGATAACTGCAAAAAAAGGCTGAAAATGAGTTACGGCGCTCATGTCGTTAGGGGAGGACATTGAAGTGAGTAAGCCACTTGCAGAACTCGGGACTGAGCCTTAGGGAGGAAAAGAGATTCTGGGAGAGGACATGAGCAACATTTGTTCTCCCTGGCGCTTCTTCCCTCTTTTGGGCTCAGTTTTCTAGTGTCGCCTACCAGCGATTTACACAGCTTTGAATGTCCCCCTAAGGCCATGAGCGCCCAAGTCGAGTTTAGCACAGCAAAGTTTTCAGTTCATAAGTATTAGAGATTTCAACGAGCTCAACTTTCGTCGGCTAAACGTAAGCACACAAACGATAAAAGGCAACTCTGATAGAATAACGACAATATGGAGAAATAGAAAATTTACAAAGAAAAAGCCTCCATACAAACAAAGAGAGATACTTTCGCAGTTTTCTCAGACAGATAGAAAATGAAAGGATGATTGCCCTTGACGACCCGTGCAGGTTATTTTTGGAACAGTGTTAATCTAGGGCGCCAAGGTCGAGTCTAGTTCCTCATTCCGATCCCCGCCGAATGCCGCACCGCAAAAAATACATGCCCCCAGAAGTTTGTTAGCAGACTCGTACAACGGTTTCCGACCTCCAGACAATGAACTCAGTTTTCGGTGGACATTCAAGTAGTTTTTTTTCGGTTGGGTTAGATATATTCTTTGAGTAGAATATTCCTACCCTTTTTGGCCAATTTCTCTTATGGAAAGGCAGGATTGAGGCTTGATGCAGCTTGAGCGATTAGGATACTGATTGCTCCACATATGGTTGATGGTTTAACTACTATCAGGACCTAAATGTTGAACAACAATTCGAGGCTCCTGAGATACTATCAGGACCGTTCGTCCCTTCTCCTCGGGCAATGGTGCCATTTTTTTAAATGCTTGAAAAGTTTGGACTCGAAGCTGTGAGTTGTATGCATTATTTAGTACAATTTTTATCACATTACTACAGAAAATCAAACCTTTGCCTTGAATACGTCGCTATCACAATATACGGGGGCATTGTGATGACAATGCATTTAGAGCCGCGGAAACATGGCGTTTTTTTTAAAATAACTGGGCCTTGGGCGGAGAAGAGAGACTTCAAGGTGCGTTAGCCGGCTTGAGTCGTGAGCCAGTTCCATTTTCTCCTGAACTCCTGCCCCCACGAAGGCTTACTCGTTGAGAATGCCCTGGTGTGTTGTGATAGCGCCTAAATTACAAATACCAGACTAAATCAATATAATAGTATCTGTTATTTTTGTGGAATTTCGACGCATAAACGCTGCCACTTTTATAAGTGTAACGCGTTTATGTAGCATAATATTATAATAAATAACACTTGCTTAAATGCCTTCACCACTGGCGACTGCAATTTTCTGAATGCAAGTCGAACGCGTGGCGCACCAGTGAAGAGCTCTATCGAAGACTAGCGCTTCTTCAGCTTACGATAAGGTTCCCTGCAAAAAGAACGCTGCTTCTTAGGCTTTTCACCTTTCGCTCTCTCTCTCAAAAGTTCTTGTTGCTTGTTTTTAAAACCTTTTTGGAAGTGAATATAAGGGCTCATTATCATTGGCAAGTAGACTTAACTGTAGGTCATAGGATTTCGTAGAGAAATTTCTATGCCGGAATACGGTAGACGTCTTCTCTTCAGTAATATTGAAGTGGAAACGCGACAAGTATTAAGATTTTGGGCAATAATTACGAGAAAATGTCGAGAAGAATTTCTTTTGATAAACACGAATTCGACAGAAAGGAAATGAAATGATGAGTGAAGTGGCGAACTGTGATACTTGTTTATTTCCGGGAAATATTCGGGAAAAAAAGAATAGGGAAGACCCCTTCGAAACCGGTTCCCGAGTGTTAAGAGATCAAATGACCAAGATATCAATCACGTAACCAACACGTTCATGTGAC
>MU874958.1:0-10256 GCA_036418205.1 Ostertagia ostertagi
CAACCAAAAGAGAGATCCGTTGATAAAGCATCGTTGGCTCTCTCAATAACTGATTTGTCATCGTACGGTTTAAGGAATTTGCGCTGGAAATCATGATTTATTAGCATAAATAACTGGCTTTGAGACTTATTATCCACGATATAGTGAAAGAACTGAAGTATTGCTTTCGGTATTGATTAGAATTTGAAAACTCGAAAAAAAGGATTAGCTACGGTTTCGTAATCCACGGACGTTTTCAGAATGGCTGGCGACAGGGATGCTCAAATTCTTGGTTCTTGAGTGCCATTCTACTCATCCTATGCCTCGATCGATCTGTCTCCATCTCGAATCGTTAGGTTTTAACTCGATTCTCTCATTGCGATCGCCTGGTACGTAAGGCGGCCAACGCCGTCTTCTTTCAACATGTCGGTCTGGTCTCTGATCCTGGTACTTCGATGTCCTAACGTGTAGTTTTTGTACGTTTTGTTTTTCTTCGAAACCGAATTTCAGGTGAAACTTGTGTCTATTTCAATGATCAAAGTGAGATCATATTCATGTTAGGTAAGAGTGCAAGAATTTTCCTGCTGCAGAGATCCATTTAAGCAACAGCGCGTACTTTCAGGTATGAGAATAATTATTCGCTCTAGAACATATCCGATCGCATGACGTGAACTACAACGGCGTACTGGTCTCAACTTCTTTCATGCCCAACTACCGTATTCTTGTCAAGCAGTAAATTCAACTCGAGCATCTTTTAACTCCGTAACACAAAACTCAAGTTTATTCCTAAGCAAGGCCAGACAAGACTTTCTGCGTTTGCTTTGGAAATCAATCGAAACACAATTAATATTTTCGATCCGAATGCAATTATAGAACTGGAGAAGTAGAGATCCAGTTGAAAACTAGTAACTGACTAAAGTCGTTCAGCTCTAACTATAATCACGTTAACAGTAAATTGAAGGGTATTCAGTCTGAGTGATATCTCTACTTAGCAGTATAAACGTTTACTATGCAAGCGGTAATGTTTGGACGGCGTGATACTCGCGAACAGGTTGGCTACGTCTAACGTATCTTTTTGCTTTTTGTTACTAGCGCTTACATTTAACACGCTCCTAATCCACTCTGAAATCCTCATAACCGATATTGCATCGCTTGATTTTGACCTGATTCCAATGAAGATTATTTAAATGGCATAGCCTTGATTACTAGTAGTGACAGCCAGCTTTACAAGTTTACCAATTGATGAACTTTCAACTTCTGCCAGAGCTTGGGGTAACATGTTCAGAAACCATGCCTACATTTGCTATGAAGAGGAGTTCACTGAAGATCGATTTGCTGAGGCGATAGCCATGTTCGCCGAAGCTAGCGATGCCTTCAGTGCCCCACCTCTTTTCGTAGGGGAAAAACTACTCATTCATGAGGTGAGTTGCCAGTAATGACGTAAATTATTGTTAACCAAGCATCAGTTATCGTTACGTAGCTGGGCGGTATTGATGGAAGACACTTTCCGAGATAGCAATTTCGGTGAAACGACCTTCGCCAAAATCTCTCACTCGGCATTGTGAACAAATATAGTACTCCATGAGCATTGAAACCTGGTCTCTCATTGGTATGGTAGAATCATGGTAAAGAAGCGAAATTTGCACCCTCTATGGAAGAAGGTGATAGAGGAGTCCCAACAGAGTTCACCGATGGTTCGCTGTTAGTGTTTGTCGCGACCTGGTGCTCCCGAAGTGTGGTGGAAGGAGTGCATCGGTGACGAAGCACCGAGGACACGGCAGAAGGGTATTAGAATGGTCCGAACATACTATCCTAGGGGGATGCGTCGCGTAGGGAATGCTCTGACGAGTGTTGCCTGCGTGAGGCCCTCTCCCCTATCTGATGACCTTACGACCGTGCTAAAAAAGATATGTATATTTGCTACATAGCAGTAAGTACTCAGAGGTTTTATGACTACTATTACAATAGATTACATGACTACAAGATAAGAGAGATAGGTGGGGAACCTACGGGCACGATCGGAAGGATAAGCGGCTTGTTGGTATGCGACCAATCCGTTGGCCGTCGTTGATGGTGTTGACGGCAGCTCCAACCATGGCCGAGGACTCTGTGGACGCGACCGCTCGGCGAGGTGACTGGACGACGACTGACAGACAGACGAGCGCGGGAAGAGGCGGAGATACAGAGCACTTCTCGCATTTCTGAATGTTGCATGCGTTCAAACCATGGGAAAGCGTCTGCGTCGTGGGAAGGCGTAGTATTTCGTCCTCCGTAGCGTGTGAACCCATGGCTGGAGCACAGGAAAGTATCGGGCATACGTTGCAAGTGAAAAGTGTCGTAGCGAGAGTCCACGACAGTGTTTTCTGGCTGTCCGATTTCTCAACACATAATCTTGCTCCCTTGTTACTCATTGCAAATTTTTGAAATCAGACAATATCTCAGGAAACAGTAAACAATAGTTCAGAGAATGCAAGAAATTCTGTATAGGACTTCGGCCGGGGCCACTAACATCCTTTATCTCCACCCATGAGCAGAATTACTGTGCACTGTTGTCTAGGTTTGGCAATTAAGGTTCGAAAAATTCGTCACAGCTCATTGTTCGGGGAACTGGGAGGCCACCAGACATCCTACAAAGCATGTTTTCTACATGACGAACGCTCAGATGCAAAGTGGTTGAACGATACACTGCCACCATTGTGA
Organism: Ostertagia ostertagi; assembly: GCA_036418205.1. NCBI lineage: Eukaryota > Metazoa > Nematoda > Chromadorea > Rhabditida > Trichostrongylidae > Ostertagia > Ostertagia ostertagi. The sequence goes on from MU874958.1 coordinate 2,680, forward strand.
AGCCTACGTTCTCGGTGAGATTTCTGTGACGATTATAAAACCAAAACAGCTGTAACTGTCCGCGAAATCTTTCCATGCCAACTGAAAAATACAAACTGTCATACTGTCTATGTGGCTAGATCGACGAATAGGCAAGATGTCAGATGAGTACTTGATTGTAGGCCGTACCAGATTAGTATAACTTTATTAGGCCAGACCGTTTGGCAACTTCTCGCCTTCGTCAGAGCTGAAAAAGTCATAGAACGAAATATGACTTGCCTCTCAATCGCCTCCACAGCTGAAAGAATATTCCATATCTTAAGTAAATCCACTTAAAGATATGATTCGAAGATATGTGGATGCGAGTTTCATCTATCTGGACGGCTACAATCAGTACTCATGCTTGCTTAAAATATGGCAGATTAAAAGCAGGTCGTGATGGCCGATGTCAGAGTTTGGGAATGCAAGCGATTGCTAGCGTTGCGTTCGACGTCGCGTAAGTATCGAGCCCCTCTACGCGACGCAACGCGGCCGACGCGAATCAATCGTACAAGCGTTCGCAGAAGTCTACTCGCTTAGATAGAAAAACAGAAACAGCAGGTAGAAGTTAAATAAATTGTACGTCAAAGAAGCGGAAATCATCCGAAAAGAGCGGGAGGAGTCCTGTGAGAGTTTGGCACGAAGCAGCGTTTCGGCTCTTGAGGTGTTCCCGAGCGGCTCTAACTAGGGCTTACTTGCGGGCAATGACTCCGCGCATCCCTCGAATTGTACCCACTGCCGCGCTTCTGTGGCCGATATACTGATGTTGGGAAGGGATAAGGAATAGAGAACGCTTGTGAGGTTCGTCGCAGTCCAGGCCACGTCCTTTGATTTTGCAAGGTTTGTTCCTATTCTTCAGCGCTGTTTGGGCTGAAGGCACGGTATTTACAGAGCGCGAGCCATATATCAATCTGGCACAGTCAAAGGATGGAAAAAGCTGCAAATCAAGGCGGGCTGTTGCCCAGTGGTCTGCGACAATCTTCAAGCTTTCCCATCCCCGTTCCTCCCCACATTTAGCTACGCCCTTGGCGTCTACTTTGTCGACTGCGACCTTCCAGCAGAGATGTGGGAGGAGGATTGGGGTCTGAGAGCCAAAAAGCAAACATAGAGACCACCGAAAATATAAATATAAAAGAATGTAAAAAAGATAGAATAAGCAACAAGAAAGAATATAATATTATAAATGAAGAAGATAATAAAGATAAAAAAGAGGAAAGAAAAAATCAGAGTTCCGATCCGTCAAAAAAAATAAGACAAAATAATGATGGGAGGAGGGAGAAAAAAGTATAAAATAATTCACACAAGAAGATAAGACAGAATGAAGCCAAGGCAAGCAACGTTATGCGATTTGATGAAGATAGATAAGATAAGAAGACAGAAATACAAGAGGGAATGGTTAAAGGAAAGACTATGACGATCGCCGGTCATAGGCCCGACGCTTCTAGCTCTGAAAGAAGAAAGTAAGGAGTCGTAGATATCTATAAGAGCGAATATAAGAAAATCCACCGGACATCTGGCCTTCGACAGAACGAATGGGCAATATTGGCCCCGTTGAGGACTTTATGAACAGCAAGACGACAGGTATATGCAAAAGTGAGCAGCACAAATGTTCGCTAGGACAAATCGGTTATCACGAAGTCATTGGAAACTTGCCACTTACGCGCCAAAACATGTCAAAGAAAAAGAACATTGTTACCAAGAGATGACGACTGGCGATGATTTTTTAAGGCATGAAAATTTTGCGATCATCAGCGGAATTCTGAGTACTGAGCTGAGAATATTATTTATTTTAGATCATCCAACCCTGATGCTGACGGCTGATTATCAACTTCAGCATTGGGTTCATGCTAAGGAAGGCGACGTAGATAGAAAAGAGGTTCTCTTCTATCTTTTGGAGATTTTGGCGCTTACCGGGTCTGTACCGGATCTGATAATGGAATGCCCTCGATTATGAGTTTAGTATATTTGAAACCTGATTGGCCATTCCATGGTGCAAAATTAACTGAATTTCATCGAGCATGCATCGCGATACGCAGGCAAACCGGTCGCTTTCGAAATGCGTCCAAGCAGGACATACTACCGGCACTCTCATCGTGATGAAAGAAGCATAACACGAAAGAGAGAGATAAAATAAGAGAGTAAATTAATAATAATATATAAGATATACAAGATATATAATATAATATAAAAAATAAATATAAACCATAGCGACTATAAAAGAAAGGATAAAAGTTTAGGATAAGAAGAAATAAGAAAGAAATATAAAAATATAAACCAACCAAGTGATTCCAAAGTTTTCCTATTAAATTTTTTTGATTTTGAACAATGTGTTTCTTATTTTTGTGTATGTTTTACTTTTACTACATACAATACATATGATCAGTATTGTAGGTCTTCATCAGGGGCAACCCCAGATGGGGACAGAGGAAATAAATAAATAAGCACTATAATTTCGATCTCGCAAAAAAAAAAAAACCTTGGGGAGGAATAAGACAAGAAACCAAAACATTTAAGAAGAGAGAACAATGCAAATTTCAATATAAGGAAATATGATAGATAAAAAAATAAAAATAATTCATTGCAGAAGGCTTACTAATATTCAGATTCGGTATGAACGTCATACAATGCGTCGAAGTATGTTTAAACACTAAAAACAAAAAAAAACAAACATAAAAATATAAAAAAAATATAAATATAATCTAAAAAGAATAGAGCAATAAGAAGACATAAAAAGAATATATAATAATATATATAAAAGAACTAAAAGTAGATATATATATCCGATGAAAGATCAGCTTTCATGTATGACCTTCGTATTATAGTGTGTTATTTACAGTCATGAAGTTGTAAAATCCCTGCTTTTTATTTTCTCTGAGTTGTCCATCTTTTTTGATAAATCAACTTATGAAATGGGAATATCATACGATAATTGTTGTCAGTTTACTTAGGGTGGACGTCTATTAGAAAGCCCCATTCTGTACAATTAGTCGATGTTTTGATCGCCTGATGTAGAGCTTGACTGGTTTAACAAATTTCTTCTCTGAAGTTACTCCCAGTGGTCAACGGTCACGTTTCCGAGATATTTCGGGGATTTTTAGAGCCCTGTCCCCGTTCGAACAGTTCGAACGGACGGCCTTAACCCTGGTTCGCTCCCTACAACGCTTGCTGGCTTCGCATCGTACCATCCTGAAACGAATAGCGTCGAAGGATTCACCAAATTGTAGCAGAAGTAGTGTTTTATGCTCCAAGATGTCTTGTTGACCAAAGTCTCCTTGGGTGGTTTAACCAAACGCCATTGGCCAGACAAAGCGAGTGGGCCGTGCAGAAGCACAAGATCTCCAGATAGGTGTGAAATAGAAGGCGGCAAATCACACGCATCAGGGCCATGCAGCGAGAACACCGATCAGGACGTCGAGGCCTTGTATGATTTTCTATGCACAGGGAGGATGGACTAACGGTGCAACGAACAGCACCGTTAGGCCATCCTTCCCTGGTGGTATAATAAATAACGTGTAAAAATTGAATATAATAAACATATAAAAATAAACAGTTTGCGCACTGGGAACGTGTAATAAAATGGCCTCAGCTGTTTCCAATGTGACGCATGAGCTTGCATGTAAATTGGTGATGGCTTGCAAACGGAGTTTACCCACAATATGCGGTAGAGCCTAGGAACCCTTTAAGACCATTCCGGTCAGAATTGTCGAAGGCGATTCGAACTCAATCGGAGTCGAGATGGATGAATCACGCTGTAAGAGAGATAGCAGCGAAGCAGCGTGGTCATGAAAAACTAACACGATGGCGGGGCAGAGAACAAAATAGTGTGCGAGGGTGGAGACAGCAAAACTGTGCCACTTTATTATTCTCTAAAAAGTTTTCGAATGGACATTTCAAGAGATGGCCAATCATCCATATGTCCATGGCATGGTCCAGCAGATTGTTTGGAAAAGGGAAATGGAGGTCTCCAAATATTCGTTCATGGGTGTATGGCCGCGTCACGATTCGCTGCTGAATCCCGGTCACTGGGATCATATTCTTCGAAGTATGAGAAGTTTGCAACGACTAGGCAGGCTATTCATTTTCGCTACATCCTTTTAACTAAGATAATAAGGGCTCTTTAGAGCAGTGCTAGCGATGTCGCCTGGGACGGTACACAAAAGGTTGAAACGATGTGTGACGCAAACCTTGCGGCAAAGTGTGGACGCTACGCATTTCCCCCTGTGTGAAATTGCGAAAAGCTAAATGGGAACAATCCACGCCATTACCGTGAGAGGTCTGCTTAGGATCAACAACCCGCTTACAGCCAAGGTTTGCAAAAACATTATCAGATGTCAACATCTTGTTCATGTAGGGTGATCTCTGGTGGCAGGCGGCAAAAACGGTTATAGTCTACCATATAGGGTTTCGCATCAGGGTGTCGCAAGTTTTACAGTGATGTGGCGAGACTGGTGGTTTTGAGAATGGGTCATGTTCATTTGCCACGCCGCCTGTTTCACGTAATGGGGAAAATCACATATTTGATTGTACTAGTTTGGTGTACTTTATTACGTCAGCTGTAGCGATCGCTTTTAGGCGCAATTCCTGACAAGCGAAAAGTCGGCCGGCTGCTCCTTTGGTAGATTATCGCAGACATTTCGCTGATTTTTATTTCTGCCTTCCAGGCGGAGTTTAGAATGAAAACAGCGAATCTAGAAATCAAGCCATAAGTGTCATGAGATGCGATGTCGAAAACATCACTAAAGAGGCCAAGCACGAGAATGGGTTTATTTTTCGCGTTGATTGCGTGTTGCTGGGGATTCTGTCGGTGCTTCTTGTCAAGGTTGCGCTCTCTTTTGCTAGAATGGCCGGTGAGAGAAGATGGGGGGGGCGGCCCTGGAGCAGCTCTTTCGGCGCAGACGGGGGCGTAACCTTCGATGCGGAACCCGTTGTTCCATCTTTAATCGGGTCGTGTTCTTTCCTCCGGTGTGTATTCCTGAATCCTCTAGTTTAGGCGCGCCGTCGACCAAAGCTCGATGCAGATCTGGCTCTACATACGTTCGCCAGGTGTAGGAGCACATGGTGGAGTGATGACTGTCACGTGATGTGGATTTGGTTGGTGCGTTTTGCGTTAAGTAGTATCGGATAGTTTTTGTTGTTTACCGGGATGTTTGCCGTGGTTTTGGGAAGAGCTGAGAAGATCGGGTCAGTAATGGTTGTAAGTCTTGATGCTCGGTTTATAGAGAGTATCTATGAATTAGTTTAAACTGGTAGCTTTGTGGCAGCAGGATATAACTTACACAGATTCGGAACTGTTCTTAAATCAACAACGTTTTTTGTAAACAAAACACGAATGTAAGCATCACTGTAAATATGTTATAACTGATTTATATAACAGCTACTAGTCGTAGGGAACGGCGCGCGAAAGAATCGTGTCGCAATGTTGATCTTATCAGTCACATATCAGTACAAGTTTGCCGGAATAATCGTCCTCAGCCCTTCTTTTCTTACTCAGATCCCTCGTTGCAAAAATGTTGATTGCTCAATAGGTTGTATTCTTCGTATTCGAGTGTTATCAGCCAGAGATGTTGTTAAACAATTTCGAAAAGTTGGCTTTTGGGCGCTGGTGCACTCGGAAGTGAGTGGGGAGGCGGACTGGGAGGGGGAAGGATCATCACGAGGATAACCCAATACACTCACTATTCCGCCTGAAGGACTGGGCTTAGGAAGGGGAGGGGGAAGTCGTAAAAAGCAAATTCTATTCTGCCCCAAAGTTGATCTTTCTCGCTATGCGTGGGGACATTGAAGTGGGTGCGCTACTCCCAGAATTGGCATCATCCTTAGGAAGAGGGAGGGATTTAGGGAAGACGTGAGCAACCCTGTTCTCCTCTGAACGTTTCTCCCCCCGCGCCGCCCTTCACTGAAAGCTTAGCCTCGTGTCACCCTACAACGGATATAAGGATTTGGATGCCGCTCCTTTGCCCGCGTCCCCGTCAAAGCCATGACACCACTCTTCGTCGTTCGGTTGTTCCGCATAGCGATACACCTGAGTACACAGCGCTCCATTTTGTCCTACTTTTCCATATTCCCTCTCTCCGCCTTCAGCCATCCTTCAATTCTTCGGCACACTTGGACGCGCTATCGAATACCGGCATGAATCAGGCGTCTTACATGCGATCTAGACTTTGGAGCTTCAGCTTTTGAGCTCCGTCTCTCAGCAGGTTGTCGGGCTTTAGAGCTCCTAAAAAAAAAACATTGCAAACTGTTGCGAAGAGTGAAAGAGGTAATTGAACACAATGAGAGTCAGAACCCAAGAAGTTGTAGGCGATATGGCTCTGGTTTAACAGAGCTTCAACAGCGGCGCAATGGGTAATGCGCTAAGCAAGTTGGTGTCCGAAGATTCGTTCTAGTGTTCGAAATTGTTTGTTTGAAAGAGATTGTTTTCATTGAGAGGGTGGTATCACTCAACTTCAAAGAGAATGCAGAGAATCTCGGAAAAGCCCTTTGGGATGACTAACAATCTCTCCTATCAAAAATGGAACTACTTTGCCTCTACTCGCGACATTATTTGTTTCTGGGCACATGAAAAGCTCTCGAATGAGTAGAGCATGCAGCTTATACAGCGTTCATAGTTGGCGCTCACACGTGCGATTAGGCGTTCAGGCGGGGAAGGCTACATATGTAGATTGGTTCGCTCCGACCATAGAACGTTGTAGGCGAGTAGGCGATTAGCCAATTAGACGATCGCTCAATGAGCGGCGCAACAATCAATAAGTATCCTTCCCTTCCCCCTTCTCGCCTTCTCGCCTACTCGCTTGATCGCCTAAACGACTGCTCGCCTAGTCGCACCTACGATCGCCGACCATGAACTCTCCCTTACATTTGATAACTTCAGCCCCTAATGATTCATATTTGCCACTCCAATAGATCACTCGCCATGGATAACGAAGGTGAGTTATCGCATAGATAGGGATCAGGCTTCGCGATTGCAATCGTAAGAGGGGCGAGGCGCGATCCTGGCACCACGCCAAAAAACGCGAGTGGGACGGGGCGTCAGAAGCAAATAATACAGGTCAACAACGACACGCCCCACTCGCGATTGACATCGCGTCAAGTTCGCTCCCCGCGAGTACCCGACGAGAGCCATCGCGCCGCAATAAACAAGACCGAGTCAGCGGACGACTCGGAGCGCGTACTGTAGTGACTTCGTGTTGAGTTAAACAAAATATACCACTGCTCGTCCTTCATCGCTGCACCGCGACTGCTTTCTCCTGACTCTGCCTTCTTGCCGCGCGACGGGCCTCCTGTTGAGTACCTGTGCTCTCCGCCCACTCGCGACTGCGATTTCGATCGTAATTGCGAATCTGACACCTTCATAGGGTAGCATTTCCTGGCCCATGCTCGTGTTAGCTATGGCCAGGACAACAATCCGTTTTGACCCAGATCCGCTACTATTACTACTGGCTGGTTGTATCTGACCGCTCCAAGAGGTATGATGGTGAAAATGTGTAGCGGTCAAGCAGTTGTAAAATGATAACTCATTTTTAAGCCACCGCGATAGTGGGCGGCCTAAGCTTCAAAGT
>MU874988.1:4029-14209 GCA_036418205.1 Ostertagia ostertagi
TTAAGTCAAATTTCGAATTGGGCTAAAACTTTCCTACTAGATGTGGTACCTAAATTACGGGTGCCACACTTATTCCCGCGAGCACGTCTGGAACGTGCACTACGGGCTCGATGGGGGACGGGATCCCATGCGGGAACACTTACTAAACTTATGACCAGATGTTCGCAAACTCTTCGTGGAAGATTGTACAAGCTTTGAATAGCCATGAGCATCTAGTCTTGCTAGAATTTGTAAATTTCACAGGTTGATTCAATTCCATCCCGTGGCACTTCGAACGACGGTTGGAAGAATGGCCTGACTGTTCAGCACAGGAACTGGATCTTCTGGCCGCCCTATCTCGGAAAGTTCGTGGCTGAAAATTCCAGACTATGTTCGTTTCGCCTCCACTTAAATTTTTGTTTTCTCAGCATCACAAATATTCCAATGAAGCATCTCCATCAGTTTCGATCTATACACAATCTCCTCCCTGCTTTGGCTCCAAAAAACGTCACCCACCTCCAACCGCAGTCAACAGTCATCTGGCCGATCAAGTTGGAAAGGTTGTAACGGAGATCATGGAGATGGGGAGATAGTGAAATGCAGGGGTAGCGGCTGAAATTGTGGCGACCACCCATTCGAAAAGCCTAAGCCGCTCTAGCGTACGGGATATACTTCCCTCAGACGTCGCGAGAGTTGTGGACTTGTTAATTCGAATCTGCTGTTCACGTAGTTCCCGCCCATTCTTTTCTGCTTTACTTCTTTTTTTTCTCGTTTTTCTTCCATGTGTTATTCCCCTTTTGTATAGTGTTTGTGCAGTTTTAATCTTATCGGCAATGAAACCCGGATTCAGGTCTAATTAAGTCTTAATTTCTCCCAAGAGAGGACAATTTTCTATGATTCTGCTCAGCCACTTGTTCAACCAGTACTCACACAAATCTGCGATAAAAATGAAGGGGATGGATGGTGCCCGACTGTGAGCTGCAAAGCATTTCGTGAACACTGATGCACTAGGTGAACATCGATGCTTTGAGTGAACAGAGATGCATTGAATAGCGCGAACCTGGCGCTTAACAAGGGAATATGCGAATTCGGGAGGACGACAAACGGCTGTCCACAGCTCTGTCTCCAATTGCGAAGTTAGCTGAAGTGAACGAAACCCGCCCGGCGTCGCTGATTCCAGGAAACGTGCACGATTTCGGTTCTGCATAGCAGAGCTTTGAGTGAGTGTACGGAGCCTCTTGGTTAATGACTAACAAATGAGGAAGACCAGGGATTAAGGCGTAGTTTAAGTAAGAAGGACTACATGGCGCTCTCAGACATGAGTGTCCCAATTCATAGCTTTTCAACACTAAAATTGATAGGATCATCAACCTGTTGAAATCCAGCCATAAAAAATGCCAGTTCAGCTGCGTAAGCTCGGCATGACACTGTAACTTGTTGACATAACTGTTTCGTAGAACGTCAGCGCCCCGCTGATGCAAGCAATATATTTGCAATGCCCTGGTTTGACCTTTTCATAGCTCTCCATTTTTGCTGGAACTAAGTATGATACGTGCGATGGAGTGCAGAGCTGAAGTGGTGGATGTGAGCAATCACCATCACAATTTTTCTCTGACAATGACCAGGGTCAACCGTTACGTTGGACCGATATTGGAGCGACGTTGGACCGATGTTCACCGCTCTCCGCGCCGGCATTCACTCTCGCCACCCGCGAGCCGTCTGTGTCTCCGTGCGTACGTTCACTCTCGGCATTACTCTCGTCGTCGCGTTGGACTTTGTCCAACGGACGGTTGACCCTGCTGGAGACGTTCAGCAACAATAACGAGTTCGTCTCCGGGCCCCCCAGGAGGCCCGTCGCGCGGCAAGAAGGCCGAGTCAGCGGACGAGTCGCGCGCGTATTAGGGAAATCGCGTCAAGTTAAATAGGATGTCCCACTGTACCTCCTTCATCGCACATCACGCGCCACGACTCGTCCACCGACTCTGCTTCTGCGCGCGATAGTGGCTGGGGTATACGTCCTTCCATTAGTTCGGATCGGCCCCTAAGTCCAACAAGTTCCGTGATTCAATCCTGATTGATAAGTTGCATTTGCAGAAACTTAACGATAAGATTACTCAGAGAAAATAGAAAATAAGCAAAAGTTAGTAAATTATTCAAGTAAAATTAGTTTGTGTTCAGGGTAGAACAAGTCACCATCACTGCCATCATAGTTTGTTGATTCAGTGATTGCAGGTTGCAATCCATTATTGCATCCATGTACGTTAGCCTGAACAAAGTCAGTAAGGCAGTGTTAATCCCAACCAAAATACCCATCATCGAAATGAACGAATCTTAGATTAGGGACCAGACGTCGCGACAGTAATTCCCCTCACTAGCAAATGGCCCCCACTAAAGGTACATACCCTCGCTTGACACTATGATGCCCAAAGTTGCCACAATATTACAAATTCTGATGCCAATACAAACTTGCAAACTGCAGAAACAAATTTAGAGTGCAATTTGAAGTCGCCCGGCACGAATGTTGACTAGCACTTCGCTCACCATTTATGTACGCATTGAAAATGCTGTTTGGTTCTACTCCACTTGTTGTGCATACATTTCTCTACACTGACCATGAGAGGGACTGAACATGTTACTTACTACTCTGAATTTCCAGTTGCTCCTCAGGACCTTGCGTACTTTTCGTGACATTTTTTTGTTTAGATCTTCTCCGGTGAATACCAACATTTCAGCCATCGATCTGCAACCAGGTGGCAACGGCTTCTTGTGACATCTTCATTTTTCTCCAAGCCAGCTTAGCGTACCAATCATCCCATCCCTGTATATAATTCATCATTCCAGATACATTGTTAGAAAATTCCTTGATGCGTTCAATGGTAATTACAACTTTTAAAAAGGTGAAGTGTTCAGAATCCGTAATAACGATTTCAGTGTTTGTATTATTCAGATAATAAGTTTAGGATACAAGAAGATATGGGCACGCGAATCCCGATAGGGTGAAAGTTACTGCTTCAGAAAACGAACGTAGTTGTGTCAATTGATCCAGCAGAAATGAAAAAAAAATCATGCGATAGATGCGGTGCTTGATGCTCTGTGTGTGAGGAAACGCCACGCTTCCTCTTGACTGACGATTGGTGCCGACTTCGCTAGCTTTTGTAGGAGTCGAATCGTGTTCAATACCTCTCACAAACTCCACTGCTTGCTGGGGCGCCTTCCAAAATGGCATAACACCATACAGGAGGCGATTTCAGCACAAGCGCTTCAAATTTCAGCTAATTGTGTTGCTATTCACTGGCTGTCTCAACAATGGCGCTGTTTGGGAAGAGAAGTCTGAGTATTCTCACCTAAGCAAAGTTGAATTCAATTTGGTGCCTCAGAGACATCTCTGTCCTAGACTTCTGTCGCTGTTAATTCGTCAGTTTCGATCAATCGAAAATTTCAACCAAGAGAATGGGTGCCGCTATTTATCCGTTCACCCAGTGGGCGCCATCCCCAAGAACTGGGCTAAATTTTTTTACAAAGTTTCTCCATATCTGTAGGACACAAATATCACATTCGTTTAGCCGCTAAACGCCTGGCGCTCGCGCCAGAAGCGCCGGCGCCAAAAGGCGCCAGAACATCTCGGATCCCCAAATTCGCTGGAAAGTTGTCCTCAGAGGTATTTTGACCCGTAGAACATGAATATCACATCAGTTTGTTGCGAGTCTGTATAGTTTGTTGCGAGCTAGTATCACACCAATTTGGCACGAGAATGTGGGCGCTTCTGATACCGCGTCAGGCCCTCTGGCGCTAAACTGGTGTGATATTTGTGCTCAACGGGTTGAAATACTCCCGGAGACAACTTACTGGTCAAACTCTTAGTAATGGAAAAAATCTCGACTGAAAACAGGCTCAGCTCTTAAGGAATGGGCAGAAAAATTAAATGATGCCCTCATACTTATTCAAAGGAGGATTCCACGATAAGCACGGTCGAAGAATAGGAAGCTCACCTAGTGGAGAGGCAGGCGGACCTCCTAAGGGTGCGGACCGACGGGTAATTCGCATCGAAGTGGATGCCCTTGGCGATCTACATGGCCTTCTCCGTCGGCCCAGCTAACACGCAATTGGCCCGGTATGCTCCCTGTCGCGCCGCTCATCGCTAATTATACAGCAGAAAGAACTTTAGGTTGAAGAGGGCAGTATCGATGAGAGTCGCATCAATGCGCAAATCAACGGGCAAGGAAGGGCTCCATTTCTCGGGTTCTAGGCCATTTTCTCGGTTTTTCTTCTTTCGTGCATCACTGACCATCTCTAACTTAATTTCCAATGGGCTCTTTTCATCGTGAAATCTGCCTTCAGTAGAGAAGGCGCTCCCGAGCTATCAAAGTTAGCAGGCGTGTAGAATGCCATACACATGGAAACAGGCGGTATGATGAAAAGATGCAATTCTTGAAAAATGCAAAGGCCTACACTACACAATTATTCACCTTACACTGTAAATATGGAATGGCCGCAGAATGCTAGACATGACTGCTTCTTGTCCGGACTGCTGCTCCTCAGCGAGTAACTCTCCGACGGATTTCGTGCTGTGGAACCTCGGCAGTTGTACTAGTGCTTACTTAAATACATTTTTTCTAGCAGGAACGGAGGAACCGTTAGCGCTTACACGTCGAGTTTTGAGTCCTGGTGCCGCATCTCAAAAGGGATTGATCAACGGCAAATGCATTATCCTTCATCCTTTATGATGATCTACGCGTTGAAAGTTTCAACCAGTCGTGTACCCAGTAAACTGTATATTCTGACCGCATTTATGGCACACTCTGCACACTACGCATCTCTGATATCTCCATGCTTCATCTTCAAAAAACTAACACTAACCTCATCACTATGATTGCGAATTACACCGATAGTCACGTTCCGCATTGAACCGAGTTTGAGGCACCTGCTCTTGTGCATAACCTTTTGCTTCTCCACTTCTGGAACGAGATGCTATCAGTGATGCTTATTGAATGGACATGAAGAAAAAGCCTAGTCAAGCTCATCAACTTTGGGTCCTGACCCAGTCTAATAAACGCACATACCTTGCAAGGCGACATCCACGAGGAGGAGTATGGACAGCGCTGTGGCGATGATCGTCATTCTGGTTGTGATATAATCACGCCGCTATCCATCCCTTTTACCAACAAGCATTCGTTTACATTAATTTCAATCAGATTCATCCGAAACTTGTCATTCGTATCGTTTCACACATTGTATTCACCTACACAGCATATTTGCAATCTATGGGTACTTTGTTATAAACAAACGAGACACCAGGGCTAACCAAAGCGCTACTCTTTTGTTCGCTAGATTTGCTTTTGCTCATCCAGCTTACTATCCCAAACACTGCAGGTCTCTCCATTGTAATGTGCGACGACGTGGAATCATGACTGCCTCGATTATCATTCTGGATTAGGCCACCCCTTGCATGGACACTTTCAAGGCAGAACAAAAGTCCCACACAGCTCCGATTTTCGAGTTGGCACAGCGCTGAATTGAGTCTTTTGAGATTTTCGAAATTTTTTTTTCAGTATCTATGTTTTGCGAAATATATTATGAATATAATAGTTATCCGAGATTTGGGTATTGCAGTAAGGAAGACCGATATTGCAGTGGAGAAGGCCGAGGACGACGCTTGGAGTTCCGAGTTACATAAAAATTACAGCTCATTCCCCACCACAATGTTAGACAAAGATGTCTATTTTCTGTGTTTTTGACGGTTCATCTTCCTTTTTTCAATGAAGGGTTCATCTTGGGGCGGAAGTGGTGTAGTGGCAAGTGGCGCGCTTACCACGCGAGCGGTCCGGGGATCAAATCCTGGGTCGTGAGTCGCCCGGGCCAACCAAGCCTTCCATCCCTCCGGGGTCGGTTAATTGGTACCAGACTTGTCTGGGATACACTGACTTGAACATCGGCTGGCCCCCGCAAGCAGGGTGAAAATCGTGTCGAGGAAATAACCGCCTCTTTACGACCCCCCTCCAAAACATGGACTCTGATACGACCCCTTTTTGTCCTCTGCACATCCGGTTTCATATCAAAAAATGCTAGTTTCAGATGTGCGAGAGGGACGCAGCGCCGCTGCCACGCAAATGCGGCTTGATCCAAATGCTAGATTCAATTCTGCTCAGATTAGGTTCTTCTTTCCTTTAAAGACATTTAACCTTTGCCACATTGGCCGGAAAGTAGAACATTGAAGGAGGTACTGCCCCTACACAGTTGAACAGTCTCGCGCTCCAGTATAGCGGCGCTAACTACCCGCGATCGCGTCGCGCGCTGTGCCTAGAGCGCGCTAGTTGGAAAAATCGTCAAATGTACCCCCTATTTAAAGGACTCTAACAATGCACAAAGACTTTCCAGTTTCTAAAATGTGCTGAGCGTTTTTCTAAGCACACTTATTCTCGCGATGGGGCCACGTCGAAGTAACTGAGGGATGAAATTTACATCACGCGAGGTTAGCTGTCTTCATTGGCAATGCTTTGAAAATCGGAGGAAAGCGTTGTAAAGTAGAAGATTTACGCTTTCTGATAGGTGCTCCAGTTGTTTCGAACGCTTTCTAGTTCGCGAGAAATCTGCGTCGAGGAAATGTCAAGGAAATTTTCGAAGCCACTCGAAAACTCTATTACTCCCTCGCCGTAGTAGGGAACTTCTTTGAACACCTTCAAAATACTTCTGTACACGTCAGTTCGATGGAGTAAATTGAAAATGATGCACTTGGCGCAGGATCCATTCCGTTCTTGTATGCGCCATGCAGTGACCCCACTCGGAGTCATTGGGAAGGTGTTTTGTCCTAGTGACGACTTGCTTAAGCACACCAAAAGATATTTCCAGTATTAACTAATTAGAATAACTCTTGTGGTCATAGTGATGTCTGATCATTCCTTTATTCAAATCGCTTCCTTTCCAACCCGTTCTGATGAATGACACGCTTGCGGTTGCAGGATCTGATGATGCCAAGAAGGCTGCGAATCTGCCTGTTTGAACTTTCTACCAAGATGCTGTTCCTCCACTAAGTTCTCGAAGCATGTACATCATTCTAGAGTAGATACTCGCTGCCCTTTCCCTACGATTCTTTTGCAGGACGCGTTGCCTTCCTATGCCATACTGATCACTACGAACCAAACCAACAACCACTTTCCATTTAAATTTTAATTCCAGACAGTTGTAAGATATTATTTGCATTAGGCTAACTACAACACTTGTGAAACTAATGATGACAGCAAATAAGTGGCAGCAGCACCGTTGTGTCCGTTGATGAACCTTTTGATTACGACCCCCTCCCAACTCTCATCGGAGCAAATACGACCCCCTGTCGAGGATTTCCTCGACCGTTATTCACCCTGCTCATGAGCACGAGCCTAGTACCTTTTCCTTGTAGCCCAGGAGTGAGATGTGATCCATGTCTTGTGAAAACTGATAACGTAAAGTGGAATCTCAACACGATCCATGGTTGGAGTTCATTCAAAACAAATTAGCTCAAGGTAAAGTTTTATGCCAAGACTGTTTTGAATGGTGAAACAGTTACACGGCAAAGGTTATTGAAATGAAAGGAGTCGCTCAAAAAGTTCAAAGTGTGAAGGCCAGAATAAACAGCACAAAGACTCATAATCCTTTCGCAGTCCATGCGCACGCAGCTGCACCATAGTTCTCTCAGGAAAGGCGTAGCTTATAAAAATTATTAAGCTAAGATACAGCGTAAGTGTACGCTTCACCTGCGTCTCAAATCAAAAGCCTTTGTAACCATCGCCAGTTACCTTTCCAACGGCATTTCCAGATTCCGCATCCATTGTCGCATTCTACTTGCTTAACTTAACACGTGATAAACAATTTTTCGGGACCAAATCCAAAGTATGTATAGTGCTATCCACTATATATATATATATATTACTACTTACTTGGATTACTGAAGAAAAAAAAAAAAAAGTTCGATGATGTGCGCCATGGACTAAGTGTCTCTCTTTTTTTGGCCCCCCTGTATATATATATATATATATATATATATATATATATATATATATATATATATATATATATATATATATATATATATATATATATATATATATATATATATATATATATATATATATATACAGGGGGTGGCCAAAAAAAAGACACTTTGCCCATGGCGCACATCATCGAACTTTTCTTCTCGCACAGGATGCCGATGTAACGAAAGTTTTACAGGCGAGTATTTCCTTAGGTGTTCCCCTGTGAACAGAAGGAGGCACTCTTCTACTGCTCCCGCCATCTTCAGAATATAACGTCATCTGCAGCCACCGTCGAGCTCAACGAGGCTTACCCTAATCGCTCAGGCCTGAAGCTGCTACATAATTTCTTCAATGGATTAACTGTCGAATAGCTTCCCAGAGACATTAGCTGTGACTATGCAAAACCGCTTTTGACCAGCGTTTCAAGAACGTCGTTATGGTCGCATAAAAACTAGACTGACCCGTAGCTCCAACACAATACCGTTAACCATGTTTCCGTGGGAAAATCTTCTGATGTCGTCGGTGTAGAAGGCTATCATGTAAGGTTTAGATAGATAGAAGTGCTCTCCAATACTGAGTTGGGGGCAGTCGATTTGATTTTAGCAAAGTGTGATTAATGCTGTCTGAAATGTTGGAGTCAAGTGTCTTTTTGCCACCCCTGTACTTCGTTCATGATAACAAGATCCCCAAATATTGCATTTCCGAAACCAGCAGCCAACTGATGATTTTTCCACTTTCACCAAATGATTTCCCACTATGAATAACCCCTGTACCAAAATTTTGGAGAAACAGCTCTTCTTCGAACTTTCTCATAACTATTTCGTATAACTTCGTATCTAATAACGTTGACGACAGCGTGACGCGGTAACGCGTCCCACTTTGCGCACCTCGTGGGACATTGTGACGCGGTAACGCGTCCCACCCAAGTCATCCTTTTTTGCGCTTGTGCGACTTTATTCCTAAGGTCTTTGTACTCATTCTATAGGTCATACTTTAGCATACTTGAAAACCACATGGCTCACAGAAAGGCCAAATATTCTTTAGTTTGGCAGACGTTTTCCAGACCTTACGGATATGTCTGTTCAATTCATTCCTCGTTTTCTTTTCAATAACATAGACATGTTGATAAAAAGGAATAACAGAAGTGAATACAAACCGATTCGTGTGGGAAGATTTGTGTTCTTACTGAAACAACAACGTCTGAATAACCACTGAAGAGAAATTAAGTTATATTTCCTTTTCATGGCCTAAACACCAAACCCTTTCCCAAAAAAAAATTTTTTTTTGGTCAACGTCGGTTTTTTGGTCAAACTTCCATTACTGTAACTCCTGATAAGCTAGACAGATCGAACAACATTGGGAATATTCTATCGATCTAACGAGGAATGCTCAACTGGTCAGTCCGGCCATTTATAATGAGATGTAGTCCTATGGACGCGTCTTGCGACGCTGAGCTCAAATCCGTTTTCGTTATCTGCGGAACGATTCTCTGAAAGAAGTTACGAGGGAATCTTCTCACTATGGCTTTTTCACTGTGGCATCCTCTACATTCCCCTATCCCCCACAGGTTCGCATAAGAAGAGCAGAAAGACAATGGCCAAGTGGCCTGGCCTATCTGCCTACTCATATTAGGGAGTCACAGATCGATCCGTAGAATCGCAAAGTTTTTGCATTTTTTCATGGCTTCTCATACGAGAGCCCAAAAGTGTCTATATTTGGTTATTTTGTTGATTTGCGTCCCCACTTGACATGTGGCTGAGACAGACTTTGGAATTTTCCTCTCGTCCGTCTTTTTAGGTTTTCTATTATGATGAACTTTGACACACGGGACAAAACACAAGGACACAGGCTCGTAAATATACAAAATTTCAATAATTCGTGAGCATATGTGATAGTTCTTCACATGGTGATCAAAACAAAACAGCTTTTCGCAGTTGCACAGGAAATAAAGAAAGAGCTAAGGTGATGTAGAGGGTGCCACAGTGGGAAAGTCACAAAGAGAAAAATCCCCGTAACTTCTTTCAGAGAATCGTTCCGCAGATAACGAAAACGGATTTGAGCTCAGCGTCGCAAGACGCGTCCATTGGACTACATCTCATTATAAATGGCCGGACTGACCGATTGACCATTCCTCGTGAGATGAGCACGGGGCTGGACACGACTGGACGTGCCCGACGCACTCATGCTCGTAAACC
>MU874997.1:0-10162 GCA_036418205.1 Ostertagia ostertagi
CCCTCTTTCCTCGAGGCGTAGCCTCAAGTACTGTTAGCAGCTCACTCACTTATGTTCCCCTCCCTAATGATATGAATGGCCTGCTTCTCTGCCAGAGTCCGACAATGAGAAATCAGCTTGCGAGGACATACAATTGGAAAGCGAGCAGAGGCACGAAGGCATTCAGAGGGACGGGTGAAGCCGTTTAAGGTTACAGGCGCGCCCTTCCCGCGAATGCGCAACATTTCTCTCATGAGACCTGGCCTCCCTTTGCTGAGGGTAGATTTCCCCTTCTTCAACATCCGATTTATCACCGCCCGCCTTTAAGTGCTCAGGATAAGTACAGTGCGCCGTGACAGGCTACAATACACGTCAGTAGGTGATACATCACAAAAGCCGGCTTGACGATGTGATACAGTAAATTATGAACAAATTGACTCCCGAGGATGACAAAGGTGGCGATTTTTCAAGTAGGTCATTGCTTTGAAAAGTTCAAATTCAAATTCTGGATACCTAGGCCGAGGTTAGACGGTGTTTAGACAATCAGAATTCACTATTCCGATCACCTAATGTTGGTCCTCCCATTCACGTTTGACTACGGATTTGAAAACACCGTATTACGCCCTTATTGCGGATTTCTCCCCTTCCTTTGTTTATTCGTACGACCCCATTCCAGCCTTCCACACTGTAGAGTTGAAAAAAAACTGCTACGTTGGGAACTTGTCAGCTAACTCTCCTTGGGAAGTTCAGCTTAGTGGCTTAATGTGCTTTTCAGCTTTCCTCGAAATTCGTTATTAGCAACCCTAATTGTATGTGACCATTTCGAAGGTAAAAATCTACAAACTGCTAGTCAGACTGGACATTTACCATCTGTAGTCACCTCCTTCGCCAACGTGGAGCAAAAGTTTCCTTCATATAGCATTCCAGTGAATGTGCTTTCGCCATAAAAAGAATGTGGAATAATTATTCCAAACTTGTCACGAATTGATATAATTCTCAGAAAAACTTGAGAGGTTTTACTGTAGGCTTTTGAGGACAAGCTCTCTCGGCGACCAAATCAGCGATAACCATTATCAACGATATTCGACATACTTACTGTTTGCTTAGCTTCCAATAAAATAATCGAAAAAATTACCTCAACATCCACATTGAATATCTCCTGCACCCCGTTGATTCCGTCTGATACTAGGCTTGTCCCCATGTCTACCACTCGTCCTGGCACAGCAGCTACGACATCAGCAGCAGCCTTAACTTCATTTGATGCACTATCTTTCAAAACAACCCTATCAGTATCGATCACTCGTTGAGAGCTTCAGCATTTTGTGGCTACGCCTTCATCTCAAAAACGTGAACTACGTTCGAAAAAGAATGATTCGGAAAATCACGAGAAATATACCTTTGCTTGGTTTGCAGCAGCATTGGCCGCCTCTCCGACAACTTTGACCCGTTTCCAATCCCGTTTGTAAAGAATCTGGAAAATACTACAACTGATAAATAGTATTACACCCTGTTTTTCTTCAAGTTCAAACAAAGCAATCATGCAGTGACCTGTGCCTAAACCCCCCCTCATTCATTGCGTTTTTTCGCCCATACCCTCTTCTTAGAGTTCAGTGTCTCATTACCATACAATTGAAACACCAAATTACAAGAATCAGCAAGCTCTTACTTATTTAAAATGTTGCGATAATAACATCGGTTTGGATCATGAATGTTCTTCAAGAGATCAAAAACTGAGGAAATACTATCAAAACAAATATCACCAGTCTTCAAAGATGCCCCCTAATATCACTGACTCAGTAAACGCGTTTCGCTTACGTGAAACAATTTCTGAAAGCAACTCACCTGCAGCACTTTTTGTGTGCGTCACAACACCATGAGCAACTTGTTTCGTTCCATGAGCACCTACCTTGGATTGATTTTTTCGCGAGCATGATTAGTGAGTAGCAAAAGCTGCACACACAGACCCAGTTCTAGAAAGAGATTCTTTCTCAATAGTAACCCAATTCGTGTGATTCTATTAAATAATTCACACCGCTTGTTTTATGAAACCTGATCCGCTCTGAGACTTCCGCGCATAGCAGTTCTAGGAGATCACAACTTTACATCACAGTTGGTTTTCTAATTCGAAAACACGGTTTCCATTGCGACGACCATAAATATTTTAAGCACAACTTCCAATGAAGATTCTTAGCGGCTTCCGTGAGTGGGGCCTATTCTGAATACAGACTCCTTTGTCCAATTTTGCTCGATGTTACTGTTAAAAAGGAGATGCAGGGGGTCATTCGCTTCACTATTTTCTTCGAATCTAGTACATTGTACACGATTGCAGTGCTGGACGGCGCAGGAGCAATGTGAGAGGAACAATTTCCTCTTAAATACTAGTTAAGGGTAAGCCGTGGATAAATAAAGGGAGCCCTCCCTTGATGTTAGACACGGAGAGCGTTTAGTAAAAGAAGTGCTGCAAGAGGTTCTCGAACCGCGTTTGACTCCCTGGCACGCGGAGCACTCCCATTTACTGGGCGCGCCCAGATTCTGTTGAGAGCTGGGCAGTGGCTATGCTTGTTCAATGGTCAAGTAAAAATAAAAAATAGCTAGAACACCGTCTTTTACAAAAAGTATAAAATGAATCTAAAATCTAACTGAGGGTTCGCCCAAGTTTGCAAACGAACGGCGCACATTCGTTGAGAAGCGAACCAGATACATGGCCGCTGCCGCTATCCAGCTTCCAGATATGCAGCGCTGTCGTCTGTTACATCTTTTGTGATGCGACGTACGTCGGACGAACGGTGCGCATGTGTATTCGCATACTCTAAAGAACATTTTACGATTTTCTACGTGGAGGATCCACAGGATTTGTTGATTTGAACAATAGCATTCGGCAAGGGAGACTTCAGCTAGTTCTTAGAAAAGGTGACGACTAGTACTGAACCCCTGTTTTTACCTGTCCAAGCCTGTGAAAGTATAGCAAAATCAAACTACATTCACCCCAAAAAATTGACCCTTGGAAAATAGGTCTACCAATCGCTTTTCTGATTAAGCTGCCATCATCGCCTCCGCATTATTGCCTTCGAAAAATTCTTGGCAGACACGGAAAGTGCCGCATAAACATAGCGCGTGTTTCGGATGCTTTCATCACATGTCGCTTAGGTGAACAACCTAAACTTATCAAATGCAAAACTTACCTTCTTGCGTTACCACATCGCTAGATGTTCTCGTCCGACGATCTTCGCGATCGTCGTCAGGCGTCTTGACGTTTTGTGATTCTTCGTCGATACTTGGCAGAAAAATTTCACTACCTCCTTTTGTTGACGACTAAAATAAATAGAATATAACAGGAAATAAAATGCACATAATTAGCAAAAGAAGGTTCCAGTAGATTCTCAAAGGAACCATTGATTCTACACCAATTCCCTACCTAAATTGACGCGTTTCTAAAATTCAACGTTGCATTTCCCAAATCCTCATGAACTGATCCGGGCTCGGTCAGATATTTAGTTCTGAGGGTAAATTTAATAATGGGTACTTCAGCAAGCAATTGAGTGGCCTTACTCCAAAAGATTTACATGAGAAGCATAAGAATCGATGCAATTCTAGCGGAGAGTTGCCCGAGAAATAGACGGAAAGTGGACAAAACACAGAAATTTACTTCGGTAAACACGGCATAATCAAGGTGCCTGCGACCGACCTTGCAAGCCTGCGCACAATAAAATTAATCAGAAAGTTTGAGTATACCTGATCATTTACTTCGTCCGCTTTCGCATCAGTACTTCCACCCGAATCAAGCCGTTGAAACAGAGAGAATTTCACTACAATATGCAGACTCACATGCCTTTGAGGCTGATAAAATACCAAGAAAAACCTATGCCTCGGAACTAAAAATAGAAAGAACGCGACAAACCTGGTTCCTCTTGTACTGGATCATCAGGCACCTGTTGCGGATCAACCTCTGGTGGAAGGGATCCTACATCACCAGCGGAGTCCTGAAGAATAATTGGAAGAATCGTTTGAAGGTGAAAAGCAAAAACAAGCAGGAAAGCTTAATAAATGGTAAAACAGATAATAGAAAATAGAAATAGAACTTATGGAAAATACCAGATAAGATTTCATTTCATAGCATTCCACAGGAAAAAAAGCCAAAAACATTGCAGCTAGGCCGTGAGTGAATGCAGAAAAAGAAAAGAATCTCCGCGCGCGTGACTTGATAGATACCGTTCTCAATGTTTTCTTGGAGCTACGCTCTGTCCAGAGCCGAGTACTGACGAACTTACTGCGGTGGGAATTATTTTCAAGAATTCCGGGCGCACATACCGGACACAACTTTGAACTCATCGCCCAACTTTTGTTACCCATTTGTTATGGTACTTTTTGTATACGACTGCAAATCGTGTGCGTCACGTGGTAAACCAGCGTTAACCGTCCATGGTGCCGATATCAAAATTTTCACGACCCTACCCAACCCTCCCGCTATAGTTGATTCCGGCACGGTCCTCCAACAAGACACTATCCCGCCTTGACTGTCTCTTGATTTCAAAATCCGACACTATAGAACCCCTGCGAAATTCGACTAGTTGCTGTTGAGCGGGAGGCAGCTGGCAGGGGAGTGTTAAGAAGAGGGGGATATGGTTTCATGACATGGCAAAAAACGTCTGCACGCACTCTGTGCCAGATCTCAACCCCAATCCCAGCAACGACCCCTTCCCCACAGCAGGTCCCTGCCACTAAAAACAAACCCTTCTAAATCCAATCCTCCTCAAAAAGAGACAAAATACTTTTCCGCGCAGAGCGCAGCAACGGGCGAGTTCCTCTGAGTAGAAACGCCACACACAGCGTGAAGACAAATTCCCTGATTGATTCATTGCGTTTCACCTTCCAAGGCTGTCTGAATACGCTTTCCTAGGTGCCTAGGGCTCGCTTGATGGAGTTGTTAAAGCTAATGCAAAAAAAACTACCTCAAATGAAGAATGACTCACTTGATGAGAAACAGATGTAGCTGGAGTTCGAACATGATTCGGATCGAAGATGTCTTTCTTTTTGTCTTCCTTGTCTCCAGTTAGCGCGCTGATTTCCTTATAGACGGAAACGGATACAATTTCGTCCATGCTGAAAAGAAAGCGTGAAGGAAGAAAAGAAAATTACTCATCCAAAGCATTTTTGATTTAACATTTATCCGCAGCTTATTTTACCCCCTTTTCGCAGGGAAGCCTTAAAATCTCCCGGCAACAGGGTCTCGGCGACACAGAACCAGCGCTAGTTCGGGAGGCGCTAATGAAGTCGCTAAGAAGCACACAGCTCTCTGTTTAAGATCACAAAGGACTTAAAGCGTAACGTAAGCTAAGGTTGGAAACTTCAAACAGAGGCACTTAGGAACCCTTTTATTAGTTTACGATTTCGCGAATCGCAGATCGCATGGAGCCGAATACATAACTCATATCATTGAAGACTGCAAGCGACCGTGCAACGCACGAACGACGCAAAGCATGATTAACGGCATATGATAACTGTAAAAACCGACTATACGCCAGCCATTCCATATAAATCCTGCCCATTTTCTTTGACCAAGGGATGATTAACATCAGGGTCAAACATGAGGCAATTTGGTGTAACAAGAAGCGTCCCTGACACCGTACCGTCCGACTCAGTAACTTGCTTCACCTAACTCCAAAACTGTCAATCAACTCATGTTCCAGAGAGAAATAAAAATGTGAATTAAGCAAATGAACTTCAAAAAAGGATGCGAATTTCCGGAGAAAACAAAACAAAGAAAAGTGATCTCAAAAAGAAAAGTAAAGCAACAATCAATTCAGACTCCAATGAAGCATACCTTGATTTTCAGAAACCGTTGAAGACAGTCTGAGTCAGCTTCATCAAGCCCAGGAAGAGGTGCGCTTTGCGTTTTCATCAGATTGCTGCCACGTTGATGTTGTGCTGGAACAGCACCGCCTGGCCCTTTACGAATCCCATCAGCTGAGAAAACGAATTTTATTCCCGAAATTATGCTGAATACTAATAAGGCTGTTCCTAACGTTACCGTACGAAAATGTAATAAAACCACAGATCAACTATCAGTTGAAGATGGACGAAGTACTAGGAAAAATTTTTGTGTAGGACCATAGAAACTTACCAGCACTTTCCCCGCCCGCTATTTGATTGCCATGACGAGGAGTTGAGGTAGCAATAGCATCACTTTCAAATACGTTATCTTGTGACGAAAACGGCACCTGTATTCTCTGACCCGGAAAGACCTGGAAAGAACTCAGTTGATTGGGAAAGTTCTTTCAGTTTTTTATATAAAGAATGATAATAAGTCCTATTTTGACAAACGCACAATGCATCAAGAGACTACTTATGCCGCGAAGCAGCAAAAACTGCCCCGATTAATTCTGGAATGTGCTGCGTCTAGAGAATTCGACATTTTTACGGAATCTCTCATTAAGCGAAGAGAAAGCTGCGACTTGTTCTCAGACCAGGGGGATTTTCCTTGGCCTTTTTCACTGCCGTAGGCTCGCTATCTTCCGATTAAACAACCAAGCGCAAACGCAACGGTCTAACCTAGAATGTTTCAATAGAATGTGCATTCCTATTCCCAGTCCTTCCCCGAACTTGTCTCCCCAGGGACCAATGACATCTCAGCAAAAGAGCCCTATGTCACCGGTTACCACTTCGATTTCATTTGTCAGTCTTTTGTTTGATTACTGACTTCAGAGCAATTGAAGGTGAAAAAAATCAATTGTCGCACAATATTCTCCGCTAAGAAACCGGAAGCAAACCGTAAACAAGAAAGGAAGATGGATTAAAAAAAGGATAAGCCAAGCATGAACAGCGGCGTGAACAGGTACCAGGGTTGAGGAAATGGACCGCCCGCAAGGATATTTACTTATTTATACACTCAAAAGAGTGCACAGTCACCAAGAATACCGGAGCAGAGACAAAGGAACGATATTAGAGATAAGAGATAAGATAGATATAATGAGAAAGTTATAGAAAACGGTTAAAAAAAACAGAGTTGCTTGTGATGCAGGGTCACTGGTAGCAGAAAGCAATCCTTAATAAATGTGTATTCGATTCTGCAATGCATGGCCTATCTCAAAGTCAGCAAAGCGCCTCTGCAAACGTGCGTGTTCTAACATCATCCATTTTTTGTATTCAGGGCGAAAACGTTCTTCTGATGATGGCCCGAACGAACGTGCCTCAAAATCACGAGAACTGGCGTTCTGATAATACAGACATCCACCTGGGATCATGTCGCATAAACCCCTCAGTTTCACATATATTTTAGTATAGTAACCTTGATGATATGAAAAGTGGTTGAGTAGAGTTCAAGGCCAAAATGGATTTGGGCACGAAGGAGGAAAAAGTACTTCGTATTAGTGCAGGCCACAAGAATAATGGAACACAAAAGAAAACGGGAAAGGGAGAAAACGGAGCCTGCTCACGCAATGCGGACGAAGTCGACTGCATGACATATTTCATTGAAGCCACTAAAAAATACATGGGGATGTTCTCTCTATTCTCCTCTGTCGAAAAAATACTCTTGTCAAGCAACAAGCCACAGCCGTAAAAAAAAAATGGTTATTACATAATAGGGTAATGGAGCGTCATAAGTGGTCAACGTACGCTAGTCATTGATTTTGTTGCACGTACCAACTGATCGATCGCCTAATCGCCAAATCGCCTACAACGTTCTATGGGCGGAGCAAACCAATCGTACATATGTTGTCTTCCCTGCCTAATCACCTAATCTATACGTATATTTTTCATTAGACTAATCGCACTACGATAGCCAACTCTGAACACTCCATAAAAAAAATTTGGAAAAATGACACGTGCAACATTTCGTGGAGTGAATAACGATACGCATCACAAAGACGGGAGTAGGAAACTCAGGCATGGGCAAGTTCGTTTCCAACGCGTGTCTCAAACGTCCCACAACTTAATCTTGATGCCACTGATTTCTTGCGATAGCATCGTGAAAACATAAAAGGTTGCAAAATGTACCTCGGAGAGCGGGGACACTTTAAAGGAAGGCCGCTACGGATAAACCTAAAGGAACAGGACGAATTCCGGAGAAAGTGAATCACTTACACACCTCGGATCCCTTCCTCCCCTCCAAAGACTTAAGTCCTAACACGTGAGGATATCCCGTGAAGCTCATCGCAATCTTATACGAACGCTCCCCGCCCCGCAGCCACACTGCGCCCATAAAAATAAGGAAAAAATGTAAACACAAAAAGAACTGACCATGCGAGAGCTCATCCGATTCAATTTCATTAATTCACCGACTGTACAATCATGTGCGGCGGCGATGCTTTCCAGGGAATCAGTCCCTGAGACTGTGTAGTCCATCTGAAATCGACAACAATATGGGAATCCTTCGAGGCATATAGGAAACACCGAAAGAATCAACAAATTCTTAGTAAAGGCATAGAGCTCTTGACCATAGATTTTTGTCTAGTGAAGGCCTTACAACAATCAATAGCGCGTGCAGAAACCGAGGAAAAGGTCCAAATCCTTGAATGAGCAGAACAAGGTAAAAAGCATTTGGTCTTTTTTGCGTCTACTGAGAGTCACATTTAAAACACAAGTGTGAACGCAACATTAACAGCGTGTGAAGTTTGAATGTCTAGTCAAATCAAAAGTCTAATGTACTAGCTTATCCCAATTAATGAATGCGTCCATAAAGTCGCCAACACAAGTACTAAAACGAATTGTTATTACACATTCACTATACAGCAGCAAAGCTTCGTTATCGTTTGAGGTTTGTCTCAACATGCAAACCTTTCCTACTCTTCGATTGCTCGTTCAAATACGAAGTTATACGATGTTTGTGAAAATAAAAGACAATTGTTTCAGCTACTCGGAACGACCCCCGTGCAAGGGACGGGGAGACTAGCGCCAAGGGCACACGCAGTCATGGGACATATGTGGGCAGCGCCCAATAACAACCCAAAGTGCCCTGCAACTCTGACAACATATGACGAGGCGATATTGATTATGGGAAAACAAAAACTTCAAAATCAGTCGTTGAGAACTTCGAGCCTTATAGAGCCGAATTTTTGAAGTCCATCGCTAATCGAAATGAAACTATTACTAATGAAACTGGCTGGTTCCTGTGGTGAAAACGAAGCGCAGTGCAGGAAAAACATCCAGGAAGAAATCTTGAGAACAATCCAAACGAGCAAAATTTGTTCGATTTGTTGAAGCAGTGGTTTTCCTTGGACTTTGGAATGTTGGAGGCGGGCGGTTGCAGGTGGTTTTCATTAGGGAGAAATAGAATGGAACAAATTGTGTTTGCATAAGTTGATGAGGCAGCAGTTCTTGGTTTCTTGATCTCGCTAGTGGGCTCATGACCTTCGGAGGGGAAGGGGGGTGCATTCAAAATAGGGCATCAAATAACGATGGGAGGTGATACTAGGGCTATGCCCAGTTGACCGGAGAAAAGCTAGGAGGAGGCCAAATTGCTCACATCCGCCAATCCCTTGCCCTTCTGAAGGCTTAGTCCCAAAAGCTGAAACTGAATCTGAAAGGCTCAATCACTTGGATACCCCTCCCTTCCCTAACGACATGAGAGCCCCTGATGTCGTCGGAAAATATTGAAGGACAGCAATTTGAAATCTTTGGAGGAAGCCGGCTTCTACGATCGATTGAAAGGTGGGCCCTTACCTACCGTGGAGCGAAGTTACTTCGGCTACCCTAATCTAATAGGGTAAATGCGTTAACCTAACCCAGGGCGAATATTAATATATCCCCATGTACGATTGTGTTATGGTTACTTAGTTAATTTTTATCCTAGTGGGCACGCTTATAAAAATACAACTTTCCTCGTTCATCGTCAAAGGTGCATCTTAAATGCGTAGATGAATAAATAAGTAAACAAATAAATAATTAAATGAATAAGCCAAGCAATCTCCTTCTGTGACGCTTTGCTGTTTTAAATCATCCATCCCTTCAGGGTTGGTAAAGTCTCGAATCGGATCCTGCTCAAAACTTCCATCCCTTCAGGTTAGAAGAAGTGTTTCTGGACTCGTTCGGTAGAACGGCCCATTCCATCGAAGAGGGGGGGAGGTTGCGACGGGGGTTTTTGATGAAACAATTCGTGCCACCTACAGTAATTCCAATTTTTGCAGGGGAACGAAGTTCCGGAGTGGGTGTAAAAGCGGAAGGGAGATAGTTCACCCATCCCGGG